>DWMG01001727.1:0-14575 GCA_018244855.1 Elbella merops | reverse complement strand
TAAGAATAATATCTGCCAACCCGCACTTGGCCAGCGTGGCAGACTATGGCCTTAACCCTCTCATTGTGAGGGGAGACCCGTATGCCAACAGTGGAATTGTAATGGGTTAAAAAAAAAAAAAAGAATAATACCCTTACAAGGGTATATATTATTGAGAAAAAATATAATATAATACATATTTTAGAGAAATTAAATCCGTAAATAGACAAAAGTGGATTACTGTCCAAAATGGATACCGATATCAAAAAAAACTGAAATTGACTTATCATATATACTCTTTTACTCTGAAAGTCTAAGATGAAATATCTTCTTGAATATTCTCTATAGTTTATAGTTTTCTTGGGAAAAAAAAACTATCTAAGCAGTGTCTATAAAACGTTAATTCGTTACCTCCAAAATTTTTGGTTCCTTAAAAATATTCCATAGATTCGGCGTTTCTTGCAATTTAGCGATGAAATACAAAAAGTCCTTGGTATTAGGGTCCTGATAAGAAAAAAAGAAAATGCGATACATTGAATTTAATTTAAGAACGTTTTTATTTAACCGAATAGAAAAAGACTAACTTGAAAGAGATAATGCAGTAGTTGAAGTGTGCAGCAGTGGTTGAATACGAAGAGCTGAACATCGGAAGATCTACATCCAGAAATGGTACGAAAGTGGCTGATGATGCTAACGATAGAACAGATTTATAAATTGTACCTGTCGATAAAATGCGTAGTTACGAAGGTTCTTTGGGTCGACGGGACTTGAGGCAAAACTGACGCATAGACCAGCTACGATACCATCACGGGTTTTCGCATATAGGGAATTACCTACAAAGGTTAAGACATAACGTAGTTATATATAAACACCGATAGCCTAGTAGTTTTAAATTCACCTTCTCTCAGTGGAGGTCCCGGGTTCAAATTCTGGCGCACCTTTTAAAAAAATGTGCGTATTGAGATTAAGGATCCCTTGCTATAACGGCGAAGGAAAACATCATGAGGAAACCTGCATATCTTATCTTATTGCTCACCAACTATTCCATTGTGGGTCATAGACGTAACTGGTGAAATGTGGGAATGTACTACAATCCTCTACTTACCCCTTCGGGGATTATAGGCGTAAAGTTACGAAGTTACTACTTAATAAAAAAATTGCATTACCCTGTTTGAGCAAAGACAGCAGGTATTCATCCAAGGCCCGATCGTCCAGAATATCCATGTTACGCTCCCTCACTAGTACATGCTCGGGTAAATAGTACTGTTTCAACATGTCTATCGCCAACTCGTGCTTGTCGCTGGGCACTGGCAGTATCGAAACATCAGTTAGCTGTCAACATAGAATGGTTGTTATAAGATCATTGCCAAGCCCCATTTGGCTAGCCTGATAAACTTTGGCCTTAGCACTTCTTACATTAGGAAAAGAGCTGTGTCCAAAAGTGACGCAATAAAAGAGTTAATGATGATGACTTGCTGTTTATAACAGAAATGAAATCACGTTTATCATAAGAAAAATATAGACTTATAACCTTATCTTGATAAATTAAATCCTTCAGTCCGAAGATGCTATGACATTTCCTAAAACATCCTTTATTTAAATAAGCAGGGAGTAATTTGATGAACGACCTAAATAACATGTTGTTATGTAAATAAACGGGAAATTTTATTATATAATAGTTCACACGCAACTGAAAAGAACTTGTCAGAGAGCCGTCACATGAGAAATTAAAGTGTAAATAAAATTGCAAAGAAGTTGTTTTGAAACATTATTTACTAGAAGGTTTTTTGTCTATGAATGGAAAGTAAATTATAACATATAATGGTGACCAAATGAGGATTAATAAATGACGATAAAAGAAAACTTCCGTCTTTTGAGCCGATGTGCGCTCCGTAGATACACATCCATGTCTACCCCCTAAATAACCTGATGTGACGAAATAATAATAATAATAACGATAGTAGAAATGCTATAATTGTTTAGATTTTAGCTTCCCAATTCAGGGGTAGGGTTTTAATCTCTGGTAGACACATTTTATTACACCTTACGAATGTATAAAAAGTCCTGTATTAAGTAATCTGTCAATGTATGAATAATATATAAAAATATAAAACTTGCAAAATATTCTGGTATCATTCCTTTGTGAATTGTGTGATGGTTGGTGATAAGGATTAAGATGATTTCTTGCCTGTTACTAAACGAATTTGCATGCAAAACACTAATTACACAAGTTCGTTAAAAGGATTTAATCAAGTTACGTGATAACGCATACCCATTAAGTGTAATGTACATACATTACATTACAAATTGTAATTACACACCAGCAGTAAAGTCTCGTTATCATGTGTGAAACGCTAGAAATATGTGGATATTTTTAATTGTTTCCATAGGTGAGTTAGTATAGTTTTTTTTATATAACCAGCCAGATTCAAAATTGACAAGGCTTATTATATCAATCGTTTACAATATTTATGAAGTTATTGTATTTATGAAATTATTGTATTTACATTAATGTTCATTTTAATAGCTTTATAATCGATTTCATACAATTACATTCTAACAATAACATTAACTACATGTATAAAAAGATGACTAATACTAAAAAATAGTTACTAAAAAAAGACAACTTCACAACTTGTTAAATAATTTCCAAATGTATTACAAAGACTTGTCTTTTAGGTGCAATACAAATTTCAAAATGCAGTGACAGCGGTTCAGTGTATGAATATGAGAGCACGGAGAAAAATGAGTACGAGCAATATGAAGCAGTAGATGGATCTGAAGAAGAGACAACAGTAATACCTACAGAAGCGACGGAGGCGACAACGGAGTCCAACGTACAGCGACGATACTGGCTGGTCACAGCTAAGCTTGACACTGGCCCGCGTGATGCTGCACCTTATGATAAAGAAGAAAAAGAGAAGGATTCAAATCTAAAAAGCAAAATCACTACCTTAGTCGAGCAAACACTCCACGACACTGATAGAAAGCTACGGTCCATTCAAAGGATAAAAGATAAATATAAAGAGGAGGATCAATATAAAATTGGATTCATTTTAAGCTTAGTGAAAAAAACGAAGGATGTCCTTAACGAACTGTTTAACGTTGCCGTGAAACATAGAGACGATTATAAGGCTTTGGAGCAGCTGAAAATATTTGAGTTTATCGTACATACAAATGTAGACACGACGAACTTGGTCAGACAAATGGTGGAGATACACATTCAGCACGTCAACTCCACGAATATAATAGCACAGAAAAAACGTGTGGTGTTGCTGTAATCGGTGATTGTATGTATAGATAATTATTATTATCGGTAATTATAGTTATGTTAATAATTAAATGGTAATTATAAAATATTATTAAAATAATCGTAATCAATAATTGTTAATAATTTTATTATTAGAATTAAGTGATTAGTGTATTTTTCAGTATTTTTACGTAATTTACAATAATATTATTTGTGTACACAAATTTTACGAAATAAAGATCTTTTGAATCTGAATATTTTATTAAAGGCTGGACGATGGTGAGAGTGAAGTATTAGAATAAGAGAATGAGTAGTTAAAAGTCATACTTAGATATATTCTTAAATGATTAAAATACTCGGTTCTATGTAGATATTTATATTATTATTACCCCGTCACGCTAAGTCCATAAAAGAACATCCAGAGAGCACCGAGTGCCAGCTATGTATCTCGATTTTACTAATCTGACACGCATTCATCTTTCTCTACATTGTACGTACATAGTATTCAAATACTTCCATTCCAATTACCACGAAACCATTGGAACGCCTAGCGCGATAGTGTGACTATTATAAAAAAATCCCGATAAAAGAAACACAGTTGTTCATGTAAATAGACAATGTGCCGTCGTTAGCAGAGTGCGGTAAAGAAAGGAATAATTCATTGCGGCGCGCGTTACCACGTGTATTCAAACACATAGTGTACCATCTTAAATAATGAACGAGAGGCGCATCTCATCTTTTCGCCGGTAATTATTTCTCTAGCGCCAACGTACACCTGCAGCGGCTGATGAGGTCGGATAGTGCATTAGTAGATGACGTCACAACTGACAGGTGTCGCGATACACCGCGCAATGTGCCGCCTGTGCGTCTATTGTTCGTTTACGTTGTTCACTTTGAATTTCTTACTGTTTTTTTATCTTTTCGATGTTAGTATTTTCTTCAATGTTGCTACTTCGTGATAGTAATCTGATAAGTGGAGACATATATGAAATTTGGTGACCTCTGCCTACCCATAAGGCACCTGGCGTAGCTGTTATAAGCCTGAGAGCAGATTCATGTTCAACAATGGAAAGTTAAAAGAATTAATTAATTCGATATGGCGCTAATTGTTCTCAATAGTAGGAATCGACGTTGCCCCAAAATATACTGAATTCATATACAATATATAAGTTTTAATACAAAGACCATATCAAAAAGTTAATAAAGAATCTTTTATAATCAATATTATGTTAGAACCAATTAATGTCTATTTAAATACAGGGTGCAGCTAGAATTTGTGCCAAATTTAACTTTGACGCGCCCTTAAAGTCTCTACACCGAAACAAAAGATCATATGTAACATAATTGAATTAATTAAAAATAAATTAATCAACGAATAAATCATTAATCACTACATGAACTTTACATGAACTATCAAATAATTATACAAGAATGTATAAAGTATATCAAATTGTATACAAACTGCGGTTATAGCCTGAATATTGGCTTCAAAAACTTATATAACACACTGTATCGCACACACACATGCGATATATAAAAGAACTATTGTTTAGAATACATTTTACATAGCGTCAATACAAATTCTTCCCCAATTTGTATAACAACCGAGTATCCAAAGCTGTGCATTGCATAAAACAAAAGAGCATCACAATGGAAAAATGAAAACTTTTTTGGCTTAATGAACAATAGAGTCTAGGTGAACGTGAGATAGACATATTTTTGGATGCAGGGGTGTCGTCAGCGGGCTGTTTGCGGTTTCGATGTTTTTCAACATCTTACTTGCTCGATATATGTACGTACGCAAATTACTGTTCCAGTTTATCGATGATTGTTTGATTAATTATTATTCTTGATTAATTATTAGCTTCTCGTATCATTACTACGCTGGATTAAGAGTTAAATAACATTACTAATTATTGGTTAATTTTTAAATGTAATTACTATTCTTGATTAACTATAACTGACAATCTCGACCACGTTGCATGCTTTGGTAACTCATAATTATTAATATTGGAATTAATTAGTTTTAGGTTTGTTGGTTATGCTTAATAAATAAACATTTTATAAGTTTTTAACTTTGATAACAATATTAATGATACAGTATTTCATTTAATAATCGACAGGTGAATTAATATGTGAAGGTTTGTCTACTGTGACTTTAAATGTTAATAATATCATATAATACATGTACTAAAGGTAAACATACATTCATAACAAAATTTGCATCAGATAGAATATTTCATTTTCTATAATCTAATTGTACCTACAACTGTTTTTTTATCATATGATAGGCTAGCTTTTGGCCGCGATCCAGCCTGATGGAAAGCGCGGATGCGTCCTAACTCTCATTAGGTACACATACAATACTACAAGAGGTTAGTAAGAGCTTTTATCCCGAGAAAATTTACTAATATCGCAGTCTCAGATAGTTTACTCATTGAATTTGATAAATTTTGAATGACCCGTCTTAACCATGACTTTCGTTGTATTCTAATTTTAAAATTCTAATTGTAAAAATCTTTAATGTCATTTCCATTTGTGGCCTGTCATCTACCACCTGTCATCTCTCATCTACCAACTGTCACCTGTCAATATTGAACATTAATTAACAATTTTTTCACGGTGTATGCGGTAGCTGCAGCCCTGAAGGCTATATATTCCTCTCCACAAGGAGGCTGCACTGTTGTACACTGTGATTGCTTAATTGATCATTGTTTCGGCAGTTGCTTTACGAATATGAATACACTGGACGTACTGCCCGCTACTGTGTTGCCAGGGACGGATTCAGGTATTACCTAAAATATACGTTTATTTTTAAATTTTTACCTTTATGTAGGTGGTGGAACATGTTTACGTGGTAACGTATCACCGTTATAACATGTTAACGTGAAGCAATTGTTATTATAACAATATTCTTTCGATCTGTTGGATGCGATTGCTTGTTCATGTGTATACTAGAAGCGACTATTAAATTTCATTCGTCAGGAGTATAAAAACTTCGGTAGCCGACTCAGAATTGATCGGTAACTAATACTAATGCACTCGTAGTAACAAAATTGTCAGAAATGTTTGTAGTTTAAAACTTCAAAAATTCTTAACGAGGTTTATGTAAGTACAGTTTACGACCTTGACAAGGTCAGTTTTATCAAACGGTAATAATCAGGATGCTTTCCAGATAAAACTCCAAACATTAAAAAAAACTGGAGCTTATTTTGCAAGATTCGTTCGCAGCCGCTGTATAATTTGCAATTGTGTGAAAGTTTGGGAATTTTGCATAAATATAAAGTGATGTTAGTAATATTTATCAGTCCCAAGTCCGTCCTCTGCTATCCACATCTCGCCGTCATTCGGACACTGCGGCCGCCCCCGCCCTGGCCGTCCGCCCAATTGCGCGCCGCTCCGACCGCACCGTCTTGATACTATCAAGATTAAATATCACTTGCTGTAACGGTGAACGAACACATGATAAAGCCTGCACATCTCAGAGCACGGACTATATAGAAGTTGCTATAACGGGAAAGGAAAATATCGCAAGGAAATGAGCACGTCTTAAATTTCTCGACAATGGTCCCTGAAGCTACTTAAGAGTGGAAGATTATGTTCGTAATCATTTTCAACCTGAGTGGAGATTAGTGTCTTAGAGACAGGAGATTATTAAGAGAGAATGCAAAAAATACTATAGAATTGTTTACAATTGTTCGATTAACAAATTAAAAAAATAGATTTTTCTAAGTAAAGCCAGTAACAAACGATCAGCTAGCACTCACAATTTCACCAGCCACACAAAAATATCTGCAACCGACCTCGAAAAGCATTTTTTTATACATTGAATCTGACAAACAGGCTGATAGACCACGCGCTGGTAAGTGGTCATTGCCACCTGGACATATACAGCACAAGAGGAGTTGCTAATGGTTCACTAATGTTTTCGTCAGGTTTCCTGAGAGGTTTTTTCATGTACTTCTTTAAAAACCCTATATCATATTGCAACGAAAATATTTCAGAAGCAGCTGTTCCCAAATTTTACATGTCCGTGGTATAAATGAGCATACTTACCAAAACTTGGAGAATTACCCCATATTAAGTTGATATAAAAATATATATATTTTTTTTTTCTAGGGTGTGTGAAGTCTGCCAACCCGCACTTGGCCAGCGTGGCAGACTATGGCCTTAACCCTCTCAATATGAGAGGCAACCCGTATTTCAACAGTGGAATTGTAATGGGTAGGAAAAAAAATTGCTGATAAAACCTTAATACTCTATAAGCCAGAAATATAAATAGGGTTGACTTCCATTCAATTCCACCCGCCATCATAACGCAGTTTGCAGGCCTTAAACTCCAGACACCTTTAACTTCTACCCACAGTATTGCAGAAGTTCGAGCGAGACTTCGGGTGTGAGCTGTATAAAACCACGAGCCAGTTACCAGGATAATGTACGTAAGCTCACATTAACTTTTATAGAACAAAGATCCGCGCTAAGCAAGTGATAATCGCAGCCATTGAAACAATCGGCCTTTTAAAAGGTTTATTAGAAGCTCAAACGGAAGAACAACCTCCACTAAGAAGGCTGTTACAGTTAACTGTTACCATTACTGTTACACAGCCCACGCCTTTTAACTTAGTCAATTACATGTCATTTGTTTTGTCAAAAAGATAAATGAATTATACATACATTAAACTAATGATACATACATTAAACTCCATCCACGTTTCAGACATTAATAACAGTTTAAAGAGTCAATAATTCGAGTATTTATGTTTAGAATGTTTAAGTTAAACAATGCTCCTTGCAACCACTCGAGCAACGAGGCAGACACTAAATTATATAACATGGATAATAGGTTGTTTTAAGAACCATAACTTTTATAGTCTCAAATATTATGAATAATAGACGCTGGCAGAAAACACTAAAATAGTTTTCATCCTATCAGCATTTTCCTTCAACTTACAAGATTTAGCGTCTTATCTTAATACTACACAGAATCCTTGCAATTCTATTTCTGTCCGCGCTCAAAGCTGTTATGACGCTGGCTTCAGTCAGTTGCTTAAGCTTTGAATCATCCGTCAGATATGATATTTTTGCCGCAAAAGAGACATGACAACTAAGAGTAATTAAATAATAAAATTGTGGGCGAAACATGCCACTATCTTCGGTGATGATAATGATAAAAAATTGATCAAATGGTGTGTCTGCAGTGTTTCTGTGATAGATTCACATATCACCTTGAATAAGGTTGATGGTACTTTCTAATTTTTAAACTGCTTTAAGAATCGTTAGAAACCAGAAGGACTAAGTTTGCCACACCTAGCTAGGATATATTTTTTACCTTTTCCAGGATTACCTCCAGGATTATCAGGATTATTCTGAACGGAGAAGAACGCATAATTTATATATAAATATACTTTATCGCATTCAATGTGACTGCCTCGTTGGTCCAGTGGTTGCAAGTGTGATTGCCGATTGGGTCTTGGGTTCAAATCCAGGGTCCGGGTACTATTAAAAAAAATAATCGACCCATTTATCATTCCACTGTTGGAATATAGATCTCCTCTCACAATGAAATGGTTAAGGCCATAGTCTCCCACGCTAGCCAAGTGCGGGTTGGCAGACTACACACATCTTAAATTTTTTTTATGAATTCTAAGGTGTATAAGTTTCCCCAGGATGTTTTCCTTCACTGATAGCAAGTGATATTTATATTTAAAACGCACTTTTACATATATTTATAGGCTTTTTTATCTACCGTCTCGTAATCAAGCTTCTGGTACTGTTTAGACCTAATGACCTAAATATTTCCATAATAATTAAATCTTACATTAATTATTTAGCATCAATAGGAACAGTTTTACCAGCATGGTATATACATATTGTCACGCATATTTCTCATAGGGGTAGTCAGAGATGAAGTTTTTCCCATGGGCTCTGATCCTAACAAACTTCTCAACTCTTAAACCGTTATTAAAGTTATCATAAGGTTAGAGGATATGTCAATATAGTGATTTACCAAAGTACAGGAATTTCCTGGTAAACATGAAGCCTTAATTGTTCATAAAACTTTCCGATCCAAATCCATGCCAAAAACGCGATTTACATCCAGGATAACTGAATACCGCCTAAAGGCATATCCGGTTACCGGTGTATCCCCGAGCCATTTGTGCAACATTCAGTAAAAGCGTACACTTACATTATTCCCGGATATACCGATCGCTTTGTTGCACTTGACAGGCCGTTCGGTTATTGGGTTCGTCTACGTACGTTCCCCCAAGCCCTACGTACAGTATTCCAATCTGCTCAATTTGATGACAACTTTAATCTTGGTTTGAGGAATTTGTCATCAGTTCTTCCTAACTGTTTATCCGAATAGTATTAGTATCTGGCAGTTCATCAGAAGGTCTATTTATCAGACCCTCTGGTCTTTTTTTGTAACCCAGGATATACTCGTCTACGATTCCTGTCTTTCTATATTCCACTCTTAATTAACAAATCCTATTATAATCTACTTAATATGGTTAAAGCATTAATGACGAAAAATTTCACGAGTTTTAATGACGTAGTTTGTACTTGAGGGTTACAGAGCGGCTAATAGAATTAAAATTTCAGTACCTCATCAGCGCGCGGTCTCATCAAACATTTGAAACTGTTTGCGTTAGACCGAAAAGATCAGACCATATTCCCATAGAAGTCCATTCCCGGGGGGCGATTTGTGTTTAAAATAACTCAATTCCGTTTACAGGCATACCCAATTGCGATCTATCCCCGAGTCATTTGCGCAACGTTCACTAATGCAAGAGCCAGCACTCACATTAATTGCGGCTTTGCATACACGCGTGTTTGTACTGCATTTGGTTGCTGTGTTTTAGATGTGTCATAATTTCTGTTTGATGAGTTCTAACATTCAACAATTTCAGTATCATTAAATACTAATCCTTCTTCATATTCCTAGTAAATATTTGTCAAATCCTCCATATATCTATATATCTCTCTGTTATTCCTCTGTATGGTATGAGTGCGGCTGTTTTGTTTACTATACATACAGTAAAATCTCCGTATATATTAATACGGAATGTTTTATTTATGAATCATTCAACAATTTTAGTATCATTATAACTGTTTTTTCACCGTATTCTCATTCAATATTTATTTGTTCCTCATAATATAATCAGAATGTGGTGGGTATCATTGACTGCAGAAATTTATCTAAACTAATATGATTGTGTTAAGATGCAAAGTTTTTTTTGAGGAGTTATTAAAAATTATCAGCAAGCTTGTAGTCGTAGTACAGGTGTGATCGCAGTTGAACACTATATAATCAAAATCTATACGTACTAGAAATATCCGTCGTATAAATCACGATGCTGTAATCTGTATCGCGCACTGTTCATTGGTTAAATTGTTTGGACTTCTACCAAACTTGCGTTTGGTAACATACGAATTAGGGGTCAATGAGCGCTGTGATCTGTTGGAATTGTATATACATTTAAAATGTACGCATGTGAAACAATCATGTGATATTTTGTACAGCAAGAGGTCGGTGTACGATAAACAAAGCAAATAGTCGGTCAACGCGATGAAATTACACCCCGTTCACAGTAATCACTTGCTAATATAACGTTAATTAATTTTCTGCTGATACATACACGGATTAGCTAATGGTCATGCATGTTGGAATAGTTGGTATATTATGTTACAATTGCTAATTGGTAACGATCGGTAGCAGAAGTTACGTTACGTTACTACGAGTAGTTCGAAACATTGCGGTACATACGGCGGTAATGTTTTAGGTTAATATTTAAAGCAATAGGCTCTGAGTATAGTCTGAGTTTTAAAGGACACCTTCAGGCCATGATGTATTTGTTGTCGTTATTGATGGTATTGTCATTGGAAAATGCAGTGCAGTTTCATTCACT
The DNA here is from genome assembly GCA_018244855.1 of Elbella merops. Taxonomy (NCBI): domain Eukaryota; kingdom Metazoa; phylum Arthropoda; class Insecta; order Lepidoptera; family Hesperiidae; genus Elbella; species Elbella merops. Next base: position 3,436 of record DWMG01001727.1, on the reverse strand, counting down.
TATTATACTTCAAATTGTGCAGTCGTGATCATCAATATCACCTTTAGTGGGCTACAGTTGAAAAGGGATCCGTCTCCTTTATGAATTATCCATTTATTAAAATTAAATTAATATTGTTATTTATTTCAAGAAAATTGTTTTTCTTTTTCTGATATCAAATAACCAATGAAATGCATTAACTAATGATTCGTCTAATTGTAAAATGAGTTGTAAAGTTATTTTCACTGTGATTACAATTTCAGCAGCGCACAGTGGTACAGTGATACACAGAACACAGTGATACACAGAACACAGTGGAGCTGAAGTATTTCGTCATACTGGTAAAGTGAGGATTGGATCGGGTACACTCGAACTGATTTCAGAAACAGATATGTATATACTCGTATTATAACGTAATTTGAAGCCTGTAATCCCCGAAGGGGGTAGGCAGAGGAGTGTGGTAAATTTATAAAATACCATACATACAAAGTTTGTATACATAGATACATAATTCATATAATAGGTTGCATACAGTGTTATCCAATAACCTTAAGTCAGTGTATTCAGGAATTTTATTAATAGAAAAATAAAAGAAGCAATATTTTCCTATAACTTTTCGATAATTTACTTGTGACCATTAAAAGGAAATCTCGTTAACGCTTTTGTATTGTATTAATGGGACGAAATGGGGAAAAAAGGGAACCACTATTCCGACATTAATATCATATCTAAGTAGGTATATTTAGTTATATATATTTTTTAATACTTTCATGTTATCTTTCGTACATAAAATCGGCACTGGACAAATAACACATTGTTACTGACATCCAAAAATCAGTACAGGCCGTAGTTTGTTCGACTTAAAACTTCACATCAAATCCTACACATCAAATAAAAATAATAATCAAGGTACTTAGAGGCAAAATTCAATATTGTTCTGAATATATATGAAGTAATGCAATTATGCGCAGTTTAGTTTGCTAGTGAAGGATATTCAATGATATTCAACAAGGTTCCGAATGAGACTATTTATTTTATAACAACCTGTACGCACGTCAACGTTATAGGAACTACCCACATTCGCTTTAATACATTACAGCTAGATTAGACAGAAAGTAAATAAACATTGCGCTTGAATAGCTGATATCCCACTGACGGAGAGCCAATGGTCTCAGATCAATCAGATTCGCGGTTAAGTCCGCCGTAAGCATAATCTGATTGAACATGGAATCGCTGACGTTGCGGTCGGTTAGTTTGTAATTGCTGCTTATGTCACTGAAGTCTGTATGTCACGATATAGTTGCTTATAGTTACCTACATTTAATCTATTATTGTTTTGCGTTATTTTAATGGCATGTTCTTTGCGACTTATAGAGTTTGTTTTAGTATTTAATAAGTTTGAGTTATGTTTTAGTATAGCTGCTTAACACTTCGTTACGCACGTTTATGCGCCACCCACGTCACGCGGAAAAATTTGTGGAGTTGTTTAGTACATGTATCCTATATAGTTCTTGCACCTTTAAAATATATCCAGAGCTTGGTAGACAGTTTATTCATTCAAAGTAAGTGTAGCAATATAACGACGAGGGAAACCAAGAACTGGAATGGTTTGGAATGATTGAGTACTGTCTAGATAAATCTAGAAAATTCCACACTAAAATCCCCCAAGTCGTTAATATAAGTGCAAAATCAGCGAGCCTCAATTCAATCAGATTTGCGGTAAAGTCCGTCGCGAGCAGAAGTGATTGAACGTCGACAGGCCGGCGTGTGTGTACTGCCGATACGTTCGTGTGTTTCTGAAATGGGTCAGAGTCTATTCCATTGGACCTTGCTCTCAAACGTCATAGGTACATAATTTTCTCAGGCTGCACTATTCATTATCTTAATGCATTATTGCAGCTCGTCTTAACTTATTGTTATGTAAGCGTATAATGTAGTCATTTATTTTTATAACATATAGGTAGTAGATAACTATTTTTTACCTGATAGCAGTGAAATTTTCAGCGCTGTGCTCTGTGGAACTAAACTGGAATCTCACGTATTTCAATATATTCACTTAGTTCAAAAGGAAGAGAAGAGTCCTTTCGCTTAGAGACAAATATAGATGTAATGTGGGTACATTTGAACTGGGCATTTAAAATTCTAATGCAATCATATTATATAGTGTAAACCCTTTTAAATAGGGCCAAATTTATGTACATATATGTAGGTACTGACGTTTCTATCGAAATGATCAGCTCGCATTTTACAATTATCTGGTCGTAAAAATGGCCGGCGTGACAAATTATATTTTATTTCTTAATATACGAATTTTGTAAAGTTACAAAATTCCATTTTTGTACTTATAATACTGGATGCTCCATCCAGTATTATAAATATCATCCAGTATATAGATAATTTAGACAAATTTTAAGAAATTTTTAAACTGGATCTACTTAGAAAATAAACATTGAATATACAATTTACTAAGGATAGTAGAAGGCGAAACATTTCTTATGTAAATAAAGGTAAAAACAGTTGTTGTCTACTTCACGAGTACCTATAGGTGCTGTCAAATGTAGCTTTTTAGTTTAGCTTTAGTAGAAGGAGTTACACATTTGCATTTAAAAAAGGAATTCATAAGATTAGACTTAGAAATATAAAAATTTTGGCGGTAGTTCTCCAGAAAGCAGAATTGAATTGAGCGTCAACACGCTGATACTGCGTTTAGACTGTTTAGACTTTCCTCTAAATGGGTCAGATTTGACTTCTGTAAATTTGAGAATCTTATTTTGGCTGTAATAAAAAGAACAGTACATCTTTCGAGTATGGACAACTATAATTATTTCTCAAAAACTGGTTTGTAGTGTGATATTTTTTTTATAATATTGCATATTATATCTTTGGTCAGTATTAAATAGCTGTATATATTAAAGCGCATTATAAAACGTAATCGATTATTCTTACGTCACGTAGAATAAGTACCCTTGACGGCTATTGTCGGTATTTATAGATACCCCATCCTGCTGCCCACACAAAAAAGGTATGTATGTATGTTCCCCGTACTGAATAAATAATATGTGTTGTAATAAGTATATGTTGAAATTATTTATTGAATTTATATATTGAAAATAATTTTTATATAGAAATATTGAAATTATATATTCTTTATTGGGTAAAAGGAGAGAACACGGAGTGCCACATAATTTCTATCCTTACAGATATGACACCTTTCTTTTATATTCATTAGTCTATTCATAATCAACCAGTTTTTGCAAGAACTCCCTCATCAACCAGTATCTGATTATTTGATCAAAATATATAAGTCTAGGTCATCCTATTACTATTTTGTAAGGGAATCCAACCACCATCTCAGTAACCCAAGCCAACCTCACCTGCACGTGGTACACCCTACTATAACAGACGAGGCTCTGGCGACCGGCTGATTGCGGTATAGCGCAGCCTAAATAGGCACGGC
>DWMG01001726.1:0-14576 GCA_018244855.1 Elbella merops | reverse complement strand
TAAAAATAAAAATACTATTTTTTACTATTTTTATTTACTGACCCTACCGAAGAAATACCTATATAAAATAATGCGATTTTTCTATGTATTTTATTTCTTACAACATGAATTTAGTAACTTTTTTCTCACACGTTACAAAAACAAAGCCCAGTACCAACGACCGAATTAACCGACGGGTCTTCTATAGTAGCAAAATCGCATTGTCTGAAAAGACCCTTAATTTGTCCCACTTGTTTTAACAGTTATGTATGTGGCAGTTCGGTCTCGTAAAATAATCGTGAAAATATTTACATATATACATTTCAATTCATCCTGCGGAAGTCAGGTTTGTGTATAACATTGAAGTCCCGCTTGCAGGAGTCTGCGTAATTCATCTATTTGTATAATATTCAGAGTTACATGCAATTAAAAAAAACTGTCTGCACCGATTTTAAAAACAGAATTATATAGCAAGGATTAGAAGATTTTTTTTTAATTTCTTCTACAGCTGCACTTTGTACGTAGATGCAAAGTATATTGACCGTTAAAGCATCCACAAAACTAACAACGAAAACTGTACCTAAGTCACACAGAAATTTTATGCACAAATCAATTCCACGACAGTGCGATTTACCTTTGAAGAGGTACATGTTTGAATTCAGAGATGATCGTCCCATAGTTGGAAACAGGTGCAGAACGCACCACTACCACTACAAAGGGCAAAATAGCTCACCAATAAGTACAACTACATATTACCAAAATACTGAAGATACAAATAGTGGGTAATCTGTCAAACGTTTTCAAGTTACACAGCTATTCTTATAGTTAAATGATATACACAAGGTAAAAATGTAAATACTGAAGGGTAAATAAATGATCATTTAAATATAATTGACATGTTCTAAGTCATCACTTTGCAGCTTTGTTCTTGATTGACCGATTAATTGTCTGACTGCCAAGTGACATGCATACGACAAATACATGACGAACACAAGCATATCCATGGATGAGATATTGGTTTTAGTGTGACTATGCTGTTTCCGTGGGAATGTTATCTTTAACTTCTAAATCTCCAGTGATGTGTGGATATTATATCTATTTTAATTTCAATTTAATTTATCCCCTCAGTCTTCTATACGTACACCGTTGGACAAATTTGCAAAACGATTAATTGCTTTTAATCGTTTTACAAACTTACATTGCAATGCAATTGCAAATTTACATGGCAATAAAGAACCAAGCTAGATGTCATTCATTCAAAAGATAAGTATGTCTGACGATGCTCCCCTTTAAAGATTCTTGGCGATATGCATCAGGATTGCGCTACCGTGTTCATTATACACAATCCGTGCCAGTCGATGTACGCACCGCACCGGCCATTCAAGCGTGCCTTTTGCCGTCCGCGCGCCTCGCCGAAACGCTGAACTGTCCAATACTGACCGATACTTTACTTCTGCATACCGATCGCCGGTTATTTGCGTTATTGGAAATAATATGAATATCCCCGGGAGGGATATTTCGCATTATAGTCGTCGGAATTCGAAAAACGATTCCCACAATTGTACGTAACCCGTTCATTGATGCGCGCGATGCTTTTGATTTCATCGCTTTTTATGAGAAACAGTTCAATATTGCATGCTACAATATTTTTCAAAATTGTCAATTAGCATTCCTGAGAGCAGATACAGAAAGATTACACATATGTACATATTCTTGACTCCAACATTGTCTTTACCTACTAATATAATAGTCAATCAGGTCATTTAAGTCATAGACGGATTAATCAATTTTAGTACAAGCTGAATTATTTGGACCACAAAAGATTATAAACAGAGAATAAAAGCACATACTCAACGTAGTTAGCAACTTGGTTGGCGGTTTTTCAACGGTTTCATAGATTATGGATGCCGTTAAATGAAAACCGGCACCGCGTGTAAAATAAACGGTAAAGGTGCAATTTAAATCGCTAAATAAAACGTAACCTACGGTGTCCCTATACAATTTAACCAATTAAAATTCCGTTTTCCGACTTTACAGCTCTTTTCACTACTTTTCTACGCATTTTTTTATTTAAACAGAGTTCAAGAATAATGTAACACACATTGATGACAATATATTTGTAAACATATTTTTTGTTGACGGCCACCCTTCGAACACACGAACAATGACCGTCGTCTTGTTTTTTCATTGGAACAACGAGAAGAGTGTAAGCAGAAAGGAGTTACAGAAACAGAGACATTGTAATATAACGAACCCGGTAAACAGTGGCGCACTTCCACAAGCCGGGTGTTTAATTGAGACAGGAGAGTGAACAGTTCTACAAGTCAAAGCGCCCAATCAGGCGCATTCAAGTGTCGATGTCGCCCTTCCGCTGGGAGCCAACGTGTTTCGCCCGTGTTCCCGCGCCGAGGGGAAATTGACCGTCGCACGTGCTGCACGCGCCGCTCCTTCATACTAACACTAGGGAAATTAGCCTTTATGTAATCCATTCAAAGTCCGTAAATGATATATGAAGCACCCAAATCATCCCCGTTTAACTTGCCAACATTTTCGAATAACACCTATATGAGATGTATCAGATCGAACATACCTGGACGTCACGTTTCTTTTTGCTTTCTCGTTTTGCATTACGTATTTATAAAGGAATAGACCAAAAGATGTTTATACATAACATAAGTTTTCTTATTTCAATAACGTTTTAAAACTTGAAACTTATCACCACATTTACTACATTGTACTAAATTGTACCTACTTAATATTACAGCTACAATAAAGTATTATCCACAAAATTTACTCTTTAAGCAAAAGTTTTTAATTCTTAATTTTAGGCTATAAAAAATTCAAAATCCGTTTTTAAGTTGAACTTTTCATTTGTTTTTGGACAGAGCAATTTCGCGAGAAATAAGGGAGTGACATTAAAAACAGCGAACACAGCCTCGGGGCGCGCCTTCATTCAATCTAGAATCAGCATTGTTTTTCCGATTGCAAGCTTGATTAAACCTGTCGACAGGTACAGAGATGGTTGCAATCAGCCGTGGGATGGAGTCGCGAGGTCTACGAGCCCCCGGGTCTCTCGAATAATGGAATCCTGCCTTAATCTTAGGGAACAATACCCGACCCTGCACGCGACGTTTTGCATACAATGACCCGTCGCGAATGAGTTCAGTTGGGGAAGAATGCGACAGTATTCTTTATTGGTTTTTTAAACATAAAACCAAGAATATACACATACAAACGTATAGGGCGATAAAGAGTTAAAATTGACTTTAAGGAAAGAATTTCAGAAGGAATAAACACAATAACGGCACAGTTAGAACTATTAAAGTTGGCATAACTGAATTTCAAACGAGATTCCCCCGACAACTCACTCTGAATGACGGTATATGTATCAATTATATCATCGGAAAACATTTTGTTTGCGGTTAAAAGTGATTTCGTTTTTCCCGTCGAATTTTGTACTATCGGTGCACGAATATTGACTGATACGAAAGGTCTCCCCCACAACATATTGACAGCGTGGTTTTTCATGTCAAAGCCTGGACACATGCAAATAGAATATTTATGTAACAAAAAAAATATACGCAAAACTTTCAAAATGAAGAACGCACAATGTGAAACACGATGACTGGAAAAAAAGCAAATCACATTTACAAAACATGCGATACCTAGAGCAATTACAAAAAGAGAAAAGTATTAATTATCATATAATAAAAGAAGTTATGGAAACATGTTTCAATCCCGCGAATCGGATGCTGGAGAGTTTTAAATGATGCGTCGGATTGAAAGAAAGTCATAATTTGTCGAAATGTTCCGTAAACATGGATATAGACGGAAGCAATGGTTAACTAAGCTAATAATTTGAGGTTTGATTGTTTAACGGAGCCCGTTCTACCCGCTGCTGCACTAACGAGGGAATACAGAAGGTCGTTGAAGAGAGAGGAAATTAGAATAACAGGAAAGTTTTCATGTTTTGCGCCGACGCCTTTGGACAGCACTCAGCGGTACGGATGATTGGTCTGATGAATAAAAGATCTGTCAATTTGTGTGTAATATAAAGCACACGGACAATTATGCGCCATTCAATTATTCTCTCCTCTCTTATTATTGTTATTCGTTTATTACAAAATCATTTTTAATTCGAACGCACTGTAAGTATGGAGATGAATTGCTGAATTTTAGCACCATTAAAGTTACTTGACGTTCAATTTACTTGACGAGCCAAACATTTTTTCGTAGTCTCGCATAATTATTCACGAATATTAGAGAAAATGAAGCTTGTTGTGTTATTATTTCTTGATACAATTTTTGATATGGAATTATATAAGAAGTGAACGACAAGTCTATCCAACACCATTAGTTAGGCGTAATCATTCCTAAAAAGCTATAGAAATGTTCAATACACTTTAGTGAAACGAAGCCATTCGTCCATGCGAATCAATTGCGTCTGACGCACGTCCACAGCAGAGGAAGGGTTGGAACGAAAGAGCCGAGAGCAATTAAATTATTCACGAGCAAATAAAGTGAAAAAAAAAGTTGTTTCACTGTTCATTAGACCACGAGGAATGGATGCAACAATTGAAGACGTAACATTAAACAATTTGTTGACATTTCGACGAGTTGAATCACAATTTTGCTGCATTGAAATACGGAAAACATGTTAAAAGTTCCTGACTACTTTAATATTTAGATTTCCCTTTATAAATAACGGAACAACTAATGTTAAAGGGTCACCGTCGCCTATGGACATGTGCAGCACTAAAAGAGTTGTCAATGTGTTGCCAGTATTAAAGGAGAGCTCTTTAGGAATTTACGATTCAATCTAATAACAATAACAATTTGTTGTATCTATGAAGACGAAGTCATCAAACTAGGAATTGAAATGAATACAATTCTTATATGTAATTTGCAAATGAAAACAATTGGAAACAATAATATATATCAAAAGGGAGATAACATTGTTGGTACACTCTTCGGCCACTAGAATGATACGCGCAGGCCGCGAGATGCCGCCCGCTGAGCGGAGCGGCCCGCCCGGAGACGCGCACCTGCGGCTGACACCAACGATCCTCATTGCCGTGAAATGAATATTTATTGTTAGACGCGAATGAGGGGATGCCCCTCGCGAGCGCGACGACAACGTGCAATGGATTTGAATGGCTTTGAAGGGCTATCACTTCGAGGACAATGTTTGAACATGAGTTTAGTCAGTGGCATTAATTGATGTTCAATTTGTTTAGATTGCTAAATGTTCCGCGTTTTTGCACAGGGGAGTTTTATTGTTGAGCGATATTTTTTCATTTGACGAGTGTAGCGAAGTAAAGTAATAAGTATGTAACCTATTATCTATAAGTGAAGTCATACGCGATGTCGATAATGGGTGCATTTGATTTAGTTTCAATTGCATTATGCGCTAATGCTTTCCGGCGAATTGTGTTCACTGTTATTAAATTGGATATGACAAAACGAAGACAAGACGTGACGGCGGTCATGAAGTTAGACTTGTCTAAAAGTAAACTGATATATACATGCCGATGACCATGATGTTGAGCAAATATTGCACAATGCTTTATACAGAATATATATTATTAACAATGGTAGATTTCCGTTTATGAGTGCTAGTGTCAAAAACTAGTGATAGCAAAATGACAGCGCAAGTGTATAGACCAGCTACCGAGTATAAAAAAGCCTTCTCCGCAGTAATATAACGCGACTCCGATCGTACCTAAGTCATCAAATTACCATTACGTTAAAATTCGTTAAAATCACATAAGAAAATAAAGAAAGTAATAAAAATTTCTAAAATATTTTTTGTGAGGTTTGTATCATACACCTACTCATTATTGCTTTTAGTATAAGCCAATATACCATTTTTCTATATATGTATAAATCTATATTTAAGTAGCAACACAATAAAACACTATTTAGATCGCGAGTTTACGTCCTCACAGAGACCCAAGTACCAACATACATACAAACATTTCATCGTAACGTGTAAGCTACAGTAAGCCGTGTGTACGACGAGTGTATGCTATAAAAACTCGCAGTTGATTTTCTTTCTTCGTGCAAACTAACTATGAAGCATTTAATTCCCTTTCAAGTTAACTGCGTCACTTCTAAAATCAACAAGTATAAAGGAGGTTGGAGTTGCTGAATGTAATGCGAAGGAATGATTCGCTGTTTAAAAAAAATCATTAAAAATCGAGGACTTGGGAAAATAATCGGAACTTATTTATCTTCTTTCAATTTTACTGTTTTTGTAAGTCTTTTCAATACGTTATTTAAGTTTTATTCAAACAAAAACGATCAATTACATTATTAAAGAAAATTATCATTATTCGCCGATATACAGCAATAGCAGATACAATATAAGAGCGACACAAGATAATCTTTACAGCATCAATATATATGTACGTAGTAAGCAAATCCTTGAAAGGTTCTAACCAATGGTCTTGGAATAATAACCGTATAACCATATTATTATTATAGCTATCAAAGAAATAACCAATTCGATAGTATGTACCCTAATTCGAACATACGACGAAGATGCCAAAACAAATCGAATTGAGCACAAACATACGGCGCAAGAAATGAAAGAGTACAGTCGCTCACTAGCATAAAATATAACAGAATTGGGCTCTTTTATCCCGCGGATGAGACGGTACACGTGCATGTACCGTATTAAGCGAAGAATGAGATAGAGTGCAGATCTCATTTGTAGTTGATGGCGGGGCCGCCGCCGCGTGCTCCGGAGCGATCCGCGGTAATCATATTGCCGAGACATGGAAATACCGGCAGAGTGCACAACTCTCACGGTAACTACTTACGAATACATATGTTCTTTCAATTGCGATACACAATTCGCAACGGTTCGTAGTCTCTCTCTCTCTCTTTCTCACTGTGCCTTTCTTCGGGTTCCGTTAACTTCAATGTGTGCAAAAAAAACAAGCTTTTGAAATAATTTAGAAAGGCTGAAATTAAAAGCCAAGTGCGCTTGTGTTTCTTGAGTGCCCGCCGCGCGCCACGTAATCCCCGGCCATTCTCACCCGCTCTACATGTCAATGTCGGCAATGTGTGCTAGAGTTCCACACTATACTAATGCGTTCGTGGCGATATTTCACAATATTTTAATTAGTAATCATTAAGACAGCCTTAACTTACGATTTTGTAGTTTCTCAGTACTTAAAGTAATAAAACAATGAGTTTATAATTTAACAAATTTTGTAATATTTACAAAGGTCTAGATAATATTATCATTTGTTATAAATTTCCGAGCAACTATTTTTTTCATTTCAGTTACCTACAAGTCCGCTTTAGCAGTCTTCAGATTATGATACTCGAAAATAATAGGTACATAATTATATATGTATGTATGTACATATTATAAAAGCCTCCCAGTACGAGGACGCGTGTTCACATACTGGTGCACACCTATTCACCTTAAAAATCCCCGTAATGTTCCTTAAAGCATACGAAGTCTGCCAATCCGCACCTGCCACCATTGCAGACTATGGTCTTTTCATTCTAAGAGCAAACTTATTTTCAATAATGAAACGACAAAAGGTTTAAAGTATTTCGAATGTAATTTTGAAATGTGTAAACAAATTTAATAGTAGTTTACATTTTGGAATTAAACCTTGTAAACACATAAGACCCCGCGCGCATGTGAAACTTATTATGGACAAAGGACGGAGCGCGTGTGTGCGTGTGCGGGTATGTGGGTGTGTGGGTGTTCCACAAAAGTCAGAGCTTACCTTTCGGAAATGAGAAAACTGGCAACGTACACTAATATGAAGACGCCGAGGCTATTATCTGATATAAAGAGTTGGTCCAACGACACAATGCTTTAATCTGCTTCGTTATTACGCGGACGGATGTCGCGCGGTATTGTGGTGGCCGCGCCGTCGGCCGAGATGAAGCCATTGATGTAATAATAGATTTTGAGAACATTAATGCCGATTCCATATTCTATAGAGTATCATCCGCGAACGTTAGACCGTATGAGACCAGAACGCAAACTACAAATAAAAAAAAGCTAGCTGCGTAATAAAAGAAATGTACAAATTCCAAACAATAATCTAAATTAATCAAGCTTAAATAGAATTTCCATGATAAAAATCCATCGCGGATTCATTGAAAAAGAAACTAGCTAATGCGAAAGAAATGAGATGAAAATTAGATAAAGCGCCATTCCTCGAAAGAACGCAGCTGACTAATACAGCGATTGGAAAGTCGTAAAACTCCGCATTTTTACATTGGAACCGTTCTGTATAAAAATGAGATCGATTGATAGATGGTTACGTACCCGTGGATCGAGTTAAGCATTCATTGATTTGTGGCTAAATGCTCTATTTATTGCCAATATTAAATGAATATACAATTACTAGTCGTCGTCATCCCACTTCGGCGAGTACCTACCTATATGTCAATGATTAGAAAATTGATCCTTTTTTATGTTATTAAAAGAGTTTCTTTGATTTCGTACGTTTGAATTATGACATAACCTGTAACGTACGTTAAATAAATATTTATGACATACATATATGGTTATCTCTCTCCCCTAAAAATATAGCGAGGAAATTAAATAAGAAATTAGATAGCTCGGAAATGTTTTTTTTTTATAAAAAAACCAAAAAAGGACTGTTGTGTATTAAATTTCATTGAAATCAGTTCAGCGATTTTAACTTAAACAACGTAACAGACACACAAATGTAATGAAATACTTTTCAATTTATAATTAAAAAAATGAAAAATAACGTCTGTATCTCCCCGAAGAGGTAAACAGGAAAGTATAGATACAATATAAATATCGACAAAATTATTTTCTGGCAGTTTCACTAATAACAAAATAAATCATCATCATAAAAACGAATTCAAACTAGATAAGAATCAAAATATATTTCAACATCGATTTGATCCTCAAAATAAATAATAATCGCACAATCGAACAACAGGCTGTTCAATCAACAAAGGCTATCCCGCGGGTTCATTTGAGCCAGTAGCAAATTCGCCATCGCCACTCGGGATACACAGAACCGGAATGCGGAGGCACTACGTACTGCGGCTGGCGCGAGCAGCGCGTACACTCCTCCAAATAGCCGCTGCACTGGTCCGCCGACATCTCGCAAGGAACCGTCGACGGTAATGCGTTAAAAAGAAAAACTATATTAGTGTAGTGAATATCGCGAGTCGACGTAATCTGCGCGACGAATCTTCAACCGGCACTCGGCTTTCACGTCTCCCTCGACCGTCATAATGCCTCTAATGTCACTTAATTTACCGTCTAGAGCCTCCTCAGGTGAATACAGCCTACGAGAGCTGGTTTAATATAAAAATTCGCTCGGTTTTTTTTTTTATTTCTCTCTCCCATAACGCGGGATTTAACGTTATACTGTTGCCTCTTTTGAGAGTAAACGCGTAGAAGTAATGGGATTATGAGATCGGTAGTTTTGGTTTTCGCTACAGAGGGTTTAAAGGGAGAAATTAAATTATATAAAAAGCTGAATTGAAATCAAAACGTGACTGGTGTTAAAAGCGTACCCGGTGCTATTGACGAAATTATAAAATTCCCGACTAGAATAATGTTGTTGCAACGTTTTGTGCACAGCGTTTATGTTTGACATGTAGTGTTGTAGTCATGTGTGACCTATGACTTAAATACCATATTCTATTCCTAAGACAATTATTTGCCGGATTCTTTTCATTACATGGTATAAAGCAGTGATAAAACAAATCTGCACGTGATTTTTTTTAAATCTCGTTCTTATTGATTGCGTACTTGCTACAACACCACAGAAACAACAGTTTTCTTTGTATTATTATCTGTTTGTAAGTTCGCCTAGTTTTCAAAAAAGAGGACTATATTGAAGAGTGGCGCCGATTAGGAGAGGCCTATGACCAGCAGTGGACATCTAGAGGCTGATTATGATGGTGATGATGTTGAAGAAATTTGGTGCGGTGTTAACATAATATGGAAATCACAATACAGGGTGCATTTTGTGGCGAAAAAATCTTTCGTTTCCAGCGAAGAACAAGCAAATCCGGGAGCTACAACTAGTTACTTATGTAAAGAAACTAAATGTATAGATGTTTAGACTGCCTCGTTGGTCGAGTGGTTGCAAACGCGACTGCCGATCGGGGGGCTCTGTGTTCAATCCTGGGTCGGGTATTATTGGATTTTTCTAATTTAGACGGGTCACTACTAGAAAGTGACTCGGAGTCTGGACTCCAAGTCACTAAATTCAGATGTGTGCCCGGTATATGGCAATAGGCTCACCACCTATTCCATGGGACTTAAACGTAACAGGTGGAACATGGCAGTACTACACTCCTCTGCTTGCCCCTTCGGAGATTATAGGCGTGATATTACGTTTAATTTAAGTAGTATATCCTTCTGCATGGTCAAAGGTTATACAGACTTACAACGAAATCAATCGGTTTCACTAATTTAATTTGAAAATGTTATTGACAAACAGACAACAGAGTCACTACACAAAGTGTAATATTAGTACGGATACAGGGGCCGATCATACCGATCAAGAGCCATGGACTTGTAAGAGGCTGTGTTCCGAGAAATAGCTCTTTTATCATAAACAAAAAGTAATAGAAATAGTGAGCTACAGTTACTGTCTGCGTATGGAAAAAAAGTTTCAACGCCGCGTACAAAAATGAAGCGTCCAAGCGTGAAACAAAGCGTCCAATATACGATTGTCAAATTTAATATCATAATATTGTAAGCAATGGATTCGTGCCCGGTGTGTGGCAATAAGTTCACAATCTATTCCATTGTGGAACGTAAACGTAACTGGTGAAATGTGGGATTGCACTACACTCCTCTGCCTACCCCTTCGGGGAGTACAGGGGGCGTGATGTTACGCATAATATCGTAATAAAATGTGTTTGTAACAGTGCAAAGAAATCGAGATTAGACGAGGAAACCTAAGTAAGGAAACGTAACACACAGAGTTGCCGCAAATTGTTAGATGGCGATAATTTGTTACGGCGATGCCGAATCAGCGCTTCGTGTTGGGGAAGGTGGACGGGAAACGCTGAGCGAGGTCCAGTTCGTTATTACGACGTTAACGAAACAGTTTGACGTTGTATCGTTATCCGCCTGATCGCAGTGACGACGGAAGCAGATTGGAGCTACTGCGTATGGGATTAAATAAAGGAGGTATTGGGACAATGAGTTGGAAAACGTGCGACAATAGCCGATTCCGATACTTTACTATTATTTTTATTATTATTACATCGTCATGCCAGATCCTTACAGACTTGTTGTGCTTCTTTGTCATTGACAATTGTAAACCGCAATATTCTTCTAAACGATAATCTGTCAATTTTTTAGGACAATTTCAAAAATATTATAACTCGTTAGCTACTCTAAACATAACAAGAATTGTAATATTTTCATATTAATATCATCCTTAACTGCTCGCCAACTTAATTCTCACGTTAAATGAATACATGTGGTAAACTTTGGTGTTATGTTGAGAGCACAAATGAATAGAGTTAATAAACTAATACACGTTTACATTACAGGCTCTGCCTAGTTTGGCATCAGATGGCCATAAGTAATGTCCTACGTTATGAAAACAACAATTATTTAGTTTTTTCGCCTAGTTAATTAACAGAGGCATGATATACCTTACCCGTGGCATTTCCCATTTAACTGCCTCATTTCAATCATTCTTGTTTACTAGCACACTAATAGTGAATTAAGAGATTTTACGAACTATATACAAATGCGTTCGTCCGTTCATTTTTTAGTTTTATGACGCAGAGATTTAATTTTCATCCCTTTTCCTCATCATCATCAGCCTTTAGATGACCAATGCTGGACATAGTCCCCCTAATCGGCGCCACTCCTTCCGGTCCTGGACCTTCCGAATCTACCAGCTTCCCGCTATCTTCTTCAGGTGAGAACCGAGACGTGACCTCTTTAACGAGACGTGGCCGAATCCCAATATATTAACTTTGTTGTTTGTTGTAAGGACTTTTTAAAATTTGCGAATATGGTCCAATGTGTAATGATGCGTTAGAATGTTTCTTCTTATCTTAATCATATAAATTTTCAACTCCAGTGATGATTTTGAAGAAGGCATATCTTATTTACATTTTACTTTGGTTTGCTCTTTTTTATTATTAAAATGTCCTTTTAAATTGATATTGAATTTTGTGTTAAATTCATTTCAATTTGTTTGGAATTAATTGTATTATTTTGGAAACTGTTGTTCCATTTTTATCATGCTTTTGTTTCTGTTTATACTTTTACATAAGATATAAAATTAAGAAGTTTTAAGGCCACATTCCATCTCGCTGTCAAAGGATAGGTTGTGACACGCCTAGAAGAACTTTATTATGAATTTGAGTGATATTAGATCTTCACAAAACACAAACATCAGAGGTCAACCAAGATTTGAACTTGCAACCACCGGAACGACTGATATGCAAACTAATCATCAGTTCTAGTATTGATAACGGATATAAATATACCCAAAGCTGCAAACATCATCACGTGCATGTCTAAGTGCTCAAAAACATCCTCCGCTCCCAGTGTTTGCATTTGTAAGTAAAAATCAAAGCGAAACACTAAGCCGTATCTTTCTTTCTTATTTACTTAACCCGATATTTTTTGACAGGTGCATTAGCAGATATATAAGGAAATAAAATATTATAAAGTTTTCATAAAAAAAATTAAATTTTATACAAATAGTTACCTATAACAGAAAAATTTTGTCAATTTTTCGAATTTGGTGGAAGGAACGTAAAATTGAAAACAGTAGGTACTTCTTTGTCGATGGTAATGATTAAAATTAACAGACAGTTAAGATAACAGCTTGGAAGTTGAGATAAATAAATTAAGCCTTACAACAGTGTTGCTAACTGTTCGATGAATATGCATGTTTAAAAAAAATCATCATCATCAGCAGCAGCAGCCTTTCTCAGTCGCCCTTTCCTCGGCTTGTTGCATCCAGCATCTGCCTGCAGCCTTTCGCAGAACGTCATCCCACCGTCCGGAGGGCGTCCTAAACAACGTGTGCCGAGTCGCGGTCGCCACTCCAGAACTCAAAAATACAATACAATACGAAAATTGTATTTGTGGTAACTATGGTGGTTTATATTTTACACATTATTTTCACATCATCATCAGCCTATCTCAGTCCACTGCTGGACATAGGTCTTCCAAAGAAGGGTGTTTATGCCCGTCATCTCTTTATTTTCACATACGCATTTGTTATTCGTGAGAACACGTGTCGGTGCACTCTTACTGCACCGTATTACTCTATATCCCACCGCCATACTCTACATTCGTGTACCATTGCATATTATTATCATAAAGTCACGCTAGGTTCCTACAAGCTAGGCTAAGAGCACCAAGCAAATACCTACCTCTATCCTTACGGACCTGACGTTCGTAATGTACTTAATTTACACTGTTTAGATGAAGCATTGAAAGTTAAAAAAAAATGGACCCAACAGTTAGGTTTAGTTTATTCGAGTATGGTCATAAAATCATCATTACAGACGTCGCTTATGGAGGTATTCTTGGTGAACCTCACCTCACCGTGGTGAACCTAGTTTTGTTCGATGAAAGTGCTAGTCGGACACACGAACTAAGATATGAAGCATTTATATGAAGTCTTAAGGAGTATACGCGAGTACATTTATTCGTATCTAATAAAAATGTATTATTGATGACGTAATGACCAATTTCCTATTCATGTTGCAGTAGTATTTGATATGTGTATACGGCACCACATTGAACCAGCGATAAATTGAAAAAAGAACGCCTAAATACAGAACATTAAGAAACACAATAGACTATCCCACTCCTAGCAACGCTCGCAGCGTACAACAAAAACACCTTCATCTAACTAATCCCGTCGTATCTACATGCGACGAGGGATACTTCAAAAGTCAAGAAATTACACGACCCAGTTTTTTCCTTGTAACACGTTACAAGCATCTTTCACGTCTAGCCAGTAAGTTACATAGGCGCGCTCTCATGGACAAAGGTAGTAGGAACTATGAAAAGATATCTCATAAGCAAGCCACTCACTCACCTCTAAACTTCAGCTAAACGGTGCCGGGTATGAGGAGTGTAACATCCTGTAACAACGGAAACGAACAAATATTAAATATATTGAATCACTTATAATAATAACAATAATCATCAGTATCATAATAATAATAACAATAATCATCAATATCAGTGTTAAGCATGAATTTGGTTGCAGGGTTATCTATATAAGTTTAAATTGACTTTTTGGAAATTATAGGCTGTCCTATAACCATGGCATAGGCTCTGCCTACTTTGACATCGAAGAGCCATATAATAATTGCCTCAAGGCACTTTAATAGTAATTCAAAGAGAAAAAAATTGACTGGCGGAAAAGAAAGAAAACCGAAAAACCAAAAGAAAAATAAAATGGAGATAAACAAGGATAATCAGAGTTTGTAATCAAAGCGACTCGCTTACATGTTAAACCTGAACAGTACGGCGCTTCAGTCGCTTAAGAGAATAATTAAGTAGACGCGTAGTTTCTATCACCAAAGAGAGTGTCTAAGTTATATTCTTTTGGCCTTTGTACTAATCG
>DWMG01001725.1:0-14578 GCA_018244855.1 Elbella merops | reverse complement strand
TATATACTCGTATCGTTTAAGAAACTGACATTAAATAAACTATTTTGCTTATAAATATTGTATACCTAATACCCAAATCAGCGTTTTCTATTTGAAATAAGTTCACAGGTTACTGTATAATTTTAATTTCATCTTCTTTTCGACATTATAGCATAAGTGTTGGTCTTTAAATGTTCAGTTTCAGACTTTGCTACCCAGTCTTGAATAGTTCAATTCCTTTTTTTAAGTGTAAAGTATTGATGTTAACTAACCAAGTTTTTTTTATCCAATAATAATACTTAACAGCGACGGATTTATGTTATAAGTACCTACCTACATATATTGCTTTTATCATTATTAATTTTAGTTTTTTACATAACTAATCTTTAATAGTTCTTATATTAAGACACGCTAGCTACGTTTACTGTTCAGGATTCTGTACTCTTATAAATGAATATTCCTATATTAATGTACAAAGTTGATATTGCGAGACGTTATACCAACTGTGTCGTCGTATCGAAACCATGTAGTTTTGTTATTCCTATAGTATTAATTATATGTATTATTTATCAAATATTAAGACACATAGACTATTGAAAGTCTAAAGGTCAAGCAGTTTTTATATTAAAAAAGTAAGTGCCCGGTTCGTTATATAAATATTTGACACATTGACGGTAGCTGTAGATACATACTTGTAATTAAAAAATCATTTTTAATGACATATTCCTCAATCAGTCAACGCGCTATATGCCCTAGCGGCCTTTCATATAATATTTAAATATTACACATCTATGTATATGCCAAAATACACCGTAAAGATAATTTTTTACAAACGACATTCTAGGATTTATTTTATCTTTGGTTTATTTAATTGGAATATTAGTATTCTACACGCTATATGCCGTTAAATAGGTTTTAGTACTATTCATATCTGTTAAAAGTCGTAAGTTTCTCGTACACCAGTACCACAAGAGAGTCCTCTACTGTTATAAAATAATTAAACGTAAATACATACATACGTATGTATATACATTTACATTAAATTATCCCTTATAATATAAAAATTGGAGCAAGCTTCCATTACTTTATCGAATTGCTAATAATAATATTTCGCACCTGAAAATAATAATAATAATTGTAAATAAACGTTAAATCAGTAGCGGAATGATCTGTTTAATTTGACTGTAATCAAGCGCTAATTGGGTAAAGCGTAATTACGGCTATCCTGAAAATGAAATGCAAAATTGCAGATACATTTTATGCTAAAATATTGCAACAATTTAAATCGCCATTCCGATTCGCGGATGTAATGAAAAGCTCTCCTCGAATGGTAACTCAAACACACATTACACCAAACACAGTCATATCACTCGCTTGACCTATTTCTACTCTTTTACTAATTCCCTTTAAAAGCACTGTATTATCTAATTTCTTAACAGTTGTGGGTTGTATATAAGTAAAAAGTAAATAACGTATTATATGATACGATGTAACATAATACCTAATGTACCTATTTAGAGAAAGTAACTCTCATGTAGACTAGTTATAATTTCCTATATTTTTTTTGCGAATACATATAATATTCCTGCAGATAAGTAGCCGGTATGAAATGTTAGGTTGTAAATAAGTTTTCTTTGTGTTGATAGTAATTAATACCGTACAAGATTTCTTTGATAAAAACGTATGGTATTTTGATATTACAAGGGTTAGGATTCGGGTATTTTATGGAAAGCCTTATTCTGATCCAGTTATCCTTTTTTGGCAGCCTTCAAAGACAGGTAAGCGTGATGAGTATGAATCTGTCGGCCAAGCTGGACGAATTACAGCGAGGCGACCGGCAACTCGAGACCACGGTCGCTCTCTGCGAGATCAGAACGCAGCTGCAGGAACTCACCAAGAGCGTCGAGTCATGCCAGAGTGAAGTCTCCGAGGTATATGCCAAACGATTTTTGTCGTTAACCTCTTTTCTCTGATATAACTAACTTTAAAATAGTCTTGACCTAGTTTCCATGATGCCCTTGACTTCACCATTATTTCTGCTAATATAAACAAACGGCGTTTTGATTTAATATTTATCGTGCAGTTGCATCGATCGTTTTGAGGGCGTAGGTATGGAAGATGGATATGTAGAATGTCACCATTTTAGTGTCCAGCAAAAATCCCGACTTGTGTTCAAGGTCAAACGTGACATGGTTGCCATCAAGCAAGAGTTGGACACCGTCCAGCAAGTGAAGGAAGAGATCGAGGAGTTGCGCGAGTATGTGGACAGGCTCGAAGAACACTCCCAGCGTCGGAAACTCAGGCTACTAGAGCAGGTGAGGCTCACACTCGAGACTACACATCATTTTGCTACTACACAGTGCATACATAAAATAAGAATATCGTTGTGGTACTTTACAGTGATGTTTATTTCATTTATAACTATATCTGTCTGCTTCGTTGGTATAGTGGCAACAAGTGCGAATGCTGATCGAGAGGTCCTAGGGTCCGATCCCCAAGACTAACTTTAAATTTTTAGTAGTAGCTCGGAATCTGGATTTGTGCTCGGTGTATAATACTAGACTACTCCTGGTGGAACGTCTAGCATAACCGATGAATCTTGGAAATGTACTACACCCCTCTGCCTATCTATTCGGGAAAATACAGGCGTGATGTTACGTTATCAATATGTGCAATATTCGTTTCGCAATCAAATATCATTACAGAAATCTAGAAGCGTTTTAAACTAGGGTCTGCTGCCAGACGGTAAGCTATGTAGGTATGTCAAAATTAGCTGCATTGGACGCAGATGGTTACTAGATAATATACGATCGCTAATTACCACCGGCTTTAGTAGCTAGTGATCTTATCAGCGCATATTAATACTATTGTATTAGCCTAATGCACCCATAAGATATAACGGTTCAGGTATACTATGTACTTACGGCTATAATAGCCGTGAAACCGTGTCGCTGGGCTCATATTCCTCACTTCTTTGACAATACATACCTACTGATTTCTTTCTTTAAAAATATCTAAAAAATTATAAAATAAAAGAAAATAATCGACCCATTATAATTCCACTGTTGGAATATGGGTCTCCTCTCATATTGAGAGGGTTAGTCATAGTTTGCCACGCTGGCCAAGTGTGGGTTAACAAGCTTCACACACCCTAGAAAGTTTTAAGATCTAAGTAATTTGAATAGCATTCCTTTTAAAAGTTATTGGTGAATCAAAATAAACATTGTCTACAGTAAAAGTTGCGATAGAAAATCTCGGTTACTCATGGTCCAGGAATTGATGGGTGACTTGAGTGGCCGTAACCACAACCGGCAATCCCTCGTATCACAATGGTCTATAGACAATTAAACCAACCAAGTAACAAATGTTTTGCCTAATTTATATCTTCGCGGTGACTTAACAGAAATATCACACTCAAATATTATATAAAAAGATTAAAGAGTTCCTTAACAAGTAGGTTGAGATACGGTCGGAAACTAGTCGGGCCATCCCGAAAAAGTATACGTGTCTTAATTCGGTCCATATTCAATCACGTACATATATAAATATTCACTGAACGTTTAACACAAAGATGTTTTAACAGTTTAAAGAAACATTTGTAAATATATATCGTTTCTTTACAGGGTCTAACATTCTTCTTGTCATACGCCATCTTGGCCGCTGTGCTCGGCATGTTGCAGTTCGGCTACAACACTGGTGTGATCAACGCCCCCGGCAGAGTGAGATATCTAATTTAAAAAAAACATACCCTACTGTCGCCGAGATATAATTGGTAACGTGATGCATATGCGTCATCATTAGCAATTACAATAATTAACGTTGTGATGGAGATTAAACCGACATAATAAATTCGTACACTTTCATCGTCGGAAATAATTGCCGCAATCAACGTGAATACAAACACTTAATCGACGATAACGAGGTTTTGGCATATAGCAGAGTGTTTCTCGTTAATTTGAAACGGATATATGCTGTCGAGGTTGTCTAGTGGCGGTTATGTTATATCAACACATGACACGACTAAGCCCTTTAAAAATATTTTTATGGTTAGACTGGACCAGCAGTATAAACCGACACATGGCAATTAAATCAAGCTCTCAACAACGCAACACTAAATTTTAAAATTCAGTTTTGATTTGTCGTTTTTCATGTTCATTGGAAGTACTGTAAGTGATAAACATATATATAACATTATATGCGGCAAGATAGTATAGTATTTGTTTAGTTTTGTTTATGTAGCCACTTATTTGTGTGCAGAACATCGACAATTTCATGAAAGATGTGCACAAAGATCGCTACGGCAGACTCTTTATTTAGTTTTATTTATGTAGGCACTTATTTGTGTGCAGAACATCGACAATTTCATGAAAGATGTGTACAAAGATCGCTACGGCAGACTCTTTATTTAGTTTTATTTATGTAGCCACTTATTTGTGTGCAGAACATCGAAAATTTCATGAAAGATGTGTACAAAGATCGCTACGGCAAAGACATTCAAGAGGACGCTGTGAACAGACTATACTCTATAGCGGTCAGCATCTTTGCCATCGGTGGCATGCTCGGGGGCTTCTCTGGAGGAATGATTGCGAACCGATTTGGAAGGTATGACCGTCTTCGATCCGCATATTTCTATTTAAATATTTCAGCTGTACACGTCTTCATATCATGGTTACACGTGGTTCACATTTATGATCTTGTTAACAACTGAAACTAATTAAAACTAACTAAAACTAACTGGTCTGATTACCACTATCACTCTTTTTGCTACAGTTCTGTTCAAAATTGTTTATAAGTATACAGCCACTTACTATAAATGTCTGCTCGTTTACTACCTTCATCAGATGTAAATTCATTTAGTTTACCAAATAATTATATTCTCTGTATATTTCTGTGCAATAAGACTTGACTTAGCTCTCACTCTATTTTAGGAAAGGAGGTCTTCTGCTTAACAACATTTTAGGCATCAGCGGCGCAAGTCTCATGGGCTTCACCAAAATCTCGCACTGTTACGAAATGCTCTTCTTTGGCAGATTTATAATCGGAGTAAATTGTGGTAAGTATTCAATAGACATAAATGTGTTGCCTGAAAAATTGTATAGCTACATCAAAACGAGTAGTTTAGTAGTCAGGATTTCGTGTATGATGAGAGTGATAAAGTCAGAAGACGCTTGAAAGGTTTTAGGAATAGAGATATTGCTAAATGGCACTCGTTGCACTCTGAAAATATAATTGTAATAAGAATAATAATTTAAAAATTAAATTGTGACCGAAAAATTATCCGAATGATGTAAATTTCCGGCCACTTTTTTCATTTGCGTTTGGGGACACTGCATAGTCACCAATGGCCGCAGCATTAATTGGAGCCAAATTAACTGTGACCGCGTCGTTTTTGCGGTTTCAATAGCGCATACAGCAATTAACGTCATTTGCATCTTACTTGACTTGATTAATCAACGTGCACGGCTACCAGTATTGGTCTAGATTATAGATAATAGTGGGAACTAATTTGCTTAACATTATTCAAATCATTTAACTAATTACCTGAAATAACGGTCTGTTTTGATGCTTTACACGTACCGATTTATTTTTAGGGCTTAATACGTCCTTAGTGCCAATGTATATTTCGGAGATCGCACCATTAAATCTGCGGGGTGGACTCGGCACTGTCAACCAGCTGGCTGTTACAGTAGGCCTGTTGCTCTCGCAAGTGCTCGGCATCGAACAGATCCTTGGTACTGACGAAGGCTGGCCCATCTTGCTCGGTACGTTCCTTTATAATTTCAACATTTCATCATTCATCATGATCTCACAATATCAAGTCGTATACAATTATTTATAGATTTGCTACTAACTTTAACGCGAATCATTTTATTTTGCAGGTTTGGCAATCTGTCCTGCCATTCTACAGCTTTTGCTTTTGCCCGCGTGTCCAGAATCTCCTCGATATTTGCTCATTACACGTCAATGGGAGGAAGAAGCGCGAAGAGCTTTAAGAAGACTGCGAGCTAGTAATCAGGTAGATATATAAATCCTAACATTAGGATTAAGGCATTGGAATTCTAATTCCAAAGCTCTATTCAAGAAATTATATTATACATCTATGTAGCCTCGTTATATCACGGAATCTGTTAGGTTGAAGAAGATATTGAAGAAATGCGTGCAGAAGAACGAGCCCAGCAAGCCGAGGCTTCTATTTCTATGAGAGAGTTACTTTGCTCTCCCACACTTCGCGCCCCTCTGCTCATCGGCGTCGTAATGCAACTATCCCAGCAGCTCAGTGGAATCAACGCGGTAAATAAACAATTCCAAATATTCAGTTCAAATCCAACAAGTTCCAAAAAACTCATCCCATTAGAACATTTAGATAAAAAGCAATCCAATATGTTCTCTGTCACCACCGCCCATATTATAAATCCATTCACGAACGTTAACAAAGCCGTCAACCGACTGCTCTTGTAAACAAAAGTTAACGTCTCATATCATTAGAGAAATTTGTCTAAAGTGTCACCTAGACACAGTGATAAGCTCATGGGGGAGTCTCCAAAACGGGCGTGCGTGTGATTGATAAATTGTGTTCCCCGTCACGTCTGTAAACGTGATATTTAACACTCAATACCATTTGCTTTAACCTGAATACTATTCCAGGTGTTTTACTACTCAACATCTCTGTTCACGTCCTCGGGTCTTACGGAGGAGTCAGCAAAGTTTGCGACGATGGGCATTGGTGCAATTATGGTGGGCATGACACTGGTGTCCCTGCCTCTCATGGACCGCACCGGACGCCGCACGCTCCATCTCTACGGCCTCGGGGGAATGTTCATTTTCTCAATTTTCATCACCATCTCTTTCCTAATAAAGGTGTGTCTTATGTAATTCTAATTGTCGGAAATCGTCTCAATCAATCGGAAATCATGTTAAGCCTTCTAAAACACATGTGACTGTAAAAAAATCGGCGTCTTCGGCGCGCCTCTTGTGGTTAGAGTGAATGTCACCGACCCTCACCAGGTTACCCGTTTGCCTGATTCTATACCAGACAAACTCTGAGTTTTCATGATAGCGCTTAAGACAAAATTTATCGTAGTAACAGCATTTCGACTGATCTATGGTGTTTAAATCCAACCTCGAGGAACCCCCTCTTCTTGTCTCAAAGCGTCGTCGGTATTTAAAAAATCTGTCTTCTCATAGAACATTGTCGTTCTTCCGAACGATATATAGTGAAGTTGTTACCTCATTCCTAAGAGTCATTAACATTTGATTCTTGGTTAAATTAAGAAATTGCAAAGTGATAATTGAATAATTGCATCTATTACTTATTAATAAATTCCAAATTTTGAAACTAACCTGCTATTAGGTTTTATTACATCAGCATGCCAAGTCCCTTACGGGCTATCGTAGGATGACAATGTAGGATGTAGGATGTAATCTTTATTAAAACCGATATTTACAAAATTTGGAATTTCACCAATATTGTTACTCATATATAGGATACCGACCGCCTAGTGCGAAAACAAGTACTGAGCGATATCGTCGCTATCTGTTGAATTAGTAAGAAATGGCTACAAAATATATTCATTCAATCTTACCGGCGAATGCCATATAACAGATATAGACAATTACAGATAATAATTAATTTTTATATAGTATTACAAAATTTTTTAGAGGTGTATTTTTATATCAGAAATGATTAGTGCTACGAATATTTAAATCAAATATCAGATACCGAGCCATAATTTTATAACGAGAGAATGCTCTGCACATATGGTAAACAATAAATTCGTAACACTAATCAGACATGTCAATGTAACCGCCTCCGCACGCTTAATAATTGCTTCCCTATTTACTTTAACGACATCCCAACGTTTTATGCTTTTAAAAATTTCACCTCATCATCTTATGATTTTGTTCTTTACTTAAATTTTACTTTGAAAGAATTTATTTCATTAACATATAATTATACATATATTAAGGGAGAAAAAAAAAAGAAGTCTTAACGTTTTTCTTTCAAAGCAGGCAGTAAATAATCTCTGTAGAAGCCATTAAGTAGCTAAGGCATGCACGGCATCAATATTTAATTATTTTCGTCCTCCACCACCTACCGACCTTATTATTTGCTTCTGCTTAGCTATAGTTGCCCTCCCCAACCGCGACTTTCCTGTCTCCGAATCCGGACTCTCGGTAGGAAAGCAATGTAAATAAAAAGAAATAAATTCTCAGATATAAATGTTAGGTACATCACTCACAAAGCACCAGACACGTTTTATGTTCACTACACTAAAAGATATGATCAGTTGAACTCGTTAGTTTCACGAGGAGCTGTGGCGCACGCGTTTTCAATGAAGCGAGATTTTTCAACACAACGCTGCTCAAAAGCAGAAGGCACTTTTCACAACTTATAGCATACGCAATACAGCCAATGAACTGAAACCGTACTTACTTCACTGCTCCAGCACTATTCAGTCGCCTGATGAATGGGAGATTCTCCCGGAATTAATAAAATGTACACGTATTTTACCAGTTGTATACATAACAGTAAAACTGTTGAACATAACTTTAAAATAACAACTGTAAGAAGACCAATACACAAGGGCCGACATGTGTGTGATGGGCATTTATGTTTGTGATTTATTTCTTCTCCGGCCGGTTACGGGAAAGAGCATCACTGCTACCCCCTGATAGGAGTTCTTCGGATATGTGCAGGAAATGATCGACTGGATGAGCTACTTGTCGGTGGTATCCACGTTGAGCTTCGTGGTGTTCTTTGCTGTGGGTCCCGGATCCATCCCCTGGTTGATCACTGCGGAGCTCTTCTCGCAGGGACCTCGTCCAAGTGCAATGGCGATCGCCGTCTTAGTCAACTGGATGGCAAATTTCGTGGTTGGAATCGGCTTTCCGAGCATGAAGGTATTTACCAAAACAATTGTTATGTGTCTACAAATACAAATATTAAAATATCTTGAAAATATATTTGTAAGGTACACTTTTATCGACCCTATTATCGTTCCACTGTTAGATAAAGGTGTCCTCTTAGATTGAGGGGGTTAAGGCTATAGTCTGTCGGCAGACTTCACACGTCTTAGAAAATATTTTTTCTAAGGTGTGAAGGTTTCCCCACGATGTTTATATAAAAAAGTAAATGTATTTGTTATATTAACATTATTGTTGTTTTTACAGGCTTTACTGGACAACTATACATTCCTGCCTTTTAGTGTATTCCTTGCAATTTTTTGGATATTTACGTATAAAAAAGTTCCTGAAACAAAAAATAAAACCTTCGAAGAAATTTTGGCACTGTTCCGAAATTCCAATGGCAGGTAAGGAACGATGAATATTTTTTGTTAGGCTAATTGTTAATATTTTGCGTGCACATTTTGTGTCTAACATACAAAGTCATGCATACTCCGATACATCGATGTATTCTTTTTTTACACATATTATGTAGCACGACTCACTCGAATTCGCTATACTAACCATCGGCACGCGATGCACAAGTGGTTACCACGTAAACAAACATTTTACACATATAATTTCTTTGGGTGAACATGTGTTGTTATCGTTCCAACCGAATCTATGTAAATAGGAAAACGCGAGAGCATCTCTGGCAAGAGCTGGGGACTGGCACAGTGAATAATTTTTAGGTACGTAGAATGCAAACTGGTTTTAGATATCTATCAGTAGTTATCGATACAACACTGCATCGAGTACGCAGTGCCAGCAGGATAGATAACGTTTATAAGCTCAGACGCGTCAATAAAATCCATTCGGAGAACGTTTGTGGGTTAAAAAATGAATTGTGAGATAAATGAGAATAATTCCAGTGACGGCTGGTCCGTTCAGCTGACATTGGTGGGTGTTGTACAGGGACAGTTTCCGCGACAGCCGGCTGTATGGGAGTATGATGAATTGCGTGAACGCGTTGGAGCAACAGCTACCGCCTCCGCCGCCGCCCGCGCCCGTGGACGAGAAGCACGACTCACGTGAGTGTCGCCATCACCGCCCACTCATATGAACCCACGTCTCCGCTTCCTGTGCCCACACACTTATCATCTTTTGTATGTATATTGCTGCGACGTTTGTTAAAATAGTATCAACAGTATCTACCTTTACCTATTTTAAAGCACATTTTGCCGTGGTACGATAATAACCAACAACGTTTTACCAAATTGCCAGCAATATACATAATAAAAACTTTGAAATATATCGTCACGACCACTATTTTTTCTTACTATGCACTAATTTCTTCTATTGAGCGCCAGCCATAGCCTGCTAGTAAGACATGCAGAGATATTCTTACAATACTTTCATCAGTTTATGAAGACTAAAATCGTTCCACAGGTATTCACTCTAATAAAATGCTTTCTTTTATTACTTCTTAGCTGATACTAGTGACTGCGCCTGCGTTGGTTATTGTATGTATTTTATGTGCAGAGGAAAAAATATCCAAAAGATCGGAATCAAAAATTACCTTTACTGACAATTGTTTTTTATAAACAATTAAACCTTACTTAAATTATGTAGGTCGCTAACGCAAAAAGAAGCATTTCTTAAAACTTTAATAAGTACGTAGGTATTTTACGCGAATACCCCTATACTTTTTTAGATAAGGACTAAGTGTCTAAGAAGGAAAACTTGAAAAGTCAATGGAAATCTAACTAGTAATTTCTCAGTGATGCGCACACAACGAAATAACTCTATCGTTTTATTTATTTAGATGGCTACCTAATTATTTAATGTACGTTAACTTTAGTTAATTAAGGAATCTAAAATGCGAAGGTACGAGTAGGTAAATGTTTAATTTAAAATTGCAGAATGATCATAAGTTCCTTTTAATAAACGCTGAACAGTGACGGTTTTTAATATCATGGCGGCACATGCTTCAAAGTTCGGCTGTTGAGAGCCAAATGATTACACTTTTTAAGCCTCTTGGATGGCACAGTACAAGAGATACCCAGCAGCATGATTAACAAAGTAGGTACCGACTTTAATGATCATGTTGGAATAGAATATGAAGCGTGTCAATAAATTTATAGAAGCCACGATTACTTTGTCATAAGTGAATATGGTGAGTCGATTGTGCAAGCCGCTATGACCGTTAGTAGATTGTTTGTCAAAATTCCTAAACATCGTTTTACCTACAAGTGTGGTATGGGATGTCGACTACTTAGCCCTGAAGACATAAATCATAGAAGAATCAAAAATTGTAACTAGAGTGCAGTGTCAGAGAGTGCACCACACCATCCTATCGCCGTCATGTACAAAGCTTTTAACTTAACCAAATCCGTGCGGATGGAATCACAGTGGTGCCATGGATCGAGTGCCATCAAAGAGCGCCGCTTTAAATCCGTTAACACTAATTAATATACCAAGTAAACGGCAGAGAAAGACGCCTAGACTGCGATAAATAAATGTCGTAAAGAAAGACATTCTTTTTCGAGAAACGAACAGAGGCGATTTCCGAGAAAAAAATGTCGAATATGCAATTGGAACATAAAGGGTACGAAAGTGGACCTGTTACTAGACAGCACCATTAAAGCTATGCCTAGTAGATGAACAGCACCATTAAAGCTGTGCCTAGTAAATTAAATTTTCACATTTATTTCGAAATCTTTCATGTACGTGACAAATCGGCTCAAAATATTATGCAATTATATCCAAGAACTAAAAAAGCAAGTTATAACACCACTAGCCAAAAATATTGCCTGCATTTCGGTATAAAACGTATAGTCTAATATTAATATCTAAAAATTTAAAGCTCCAAAGTAAAGTGAATTCGTGTACGTTTTACGTTAACTCTATTTTTTAGTCTACTGTTTTTTAGTTAACATTGTGAAAGTGTTGCTAAGCAGTAAAAATATCTTTCAATAATTGCGGTTGTTTTAAATTTTTAGGAAAAATGAATAGATATTGTTACTAAATAACACACTTTTAACTGGTTAGATACATATTATATAGAAATATTATAAAAGAAGGACAAAGCGGTAGTCTTTCGCTCGCCGACACAATATCGATGGGTCCTATGTATATGGACCAAAATGCAAAATTACAACTTTACAAGAGAGGCTTCCAAAGTTTTAATTTACTATACCTTCAGATTGATAAAACCGAAGTTTACGAATCTTTGCTTGTTTGCTAAGACAACTATCTTCCTTATTTACACCAGTATTTTATATATACATTTATCGGGTTATTTTAACGTCACATTGGCCCTTCTACGTTAGGTTTTGTTAAAATTATTTTTCTTTAAAAACACCCTACAAGGGCCAATACATCATATTGGCCATTATACGCGTATTATGCTAGTTAACTTATAGTATATATATATTTAATTTTTACCCATAAAATCAATTAACAATTGAAGTAGTTCATAATTCATTAATTGGCCGTTCATCCTAAATACTCGTGATATTTTAGATAATTTATTTATAAAAAATTGATTGGATGCCATCTTTTACTTATTAAACTAAATTATAACACAAAAACACAATAACTACTTTTCGTTTTCATCACAGTGCGGCCGTTGCTTCATTCAATGTATAAATGTCAAATCGGCGTATAAGTCTATAACTACGCTTAAGACCATATA
The DNA here is from genome assembly GCA_018244855.1 of Elbella merops. Classification (NCBI taxonomy): domain Eukaryota; kingdom Metazoa; phylum Arthropoda; class Insecta; order Lepidoptera; family Hesperiidae; genus Elbella; species Elbella merops. The sequence goes on along the minus strand of DWMG01001725.1, from coordinate 2,019 downwards.
CGTTTATGTTCATGTTACATATGCAATAATACTGTAATAAAAAATCGTGTTTCTATCCAGAAATCTTTTTTTTTTAATAGCTCACACGATTCATTATATCGTTATGATGCATTTATCATAAAAAAGTCAAAATGAGCAAATTGTTAGTTTGGCCCTTATTAAATAGGACCCATCGATATGTCATAAAACTTTTATCATTATATGGCCCAATGAATATTTACCAATCTAACCAAGAGTGTTGTAGTGTATACTTCTTAAGTTTAATAATGAAATGGTTGGCAGCTATAACTTCTGTTATTGTTTCTAAATATGTAATTGATGTAAAACAATAAAAAATAAGTTATTTTATAAAGGGATGGGCTGAAAGTAACATATCTATGTACTGTTAAAATGTCTATCAATAAAAAGTTCATTTGCCCTGAATATTTTGACAATTGAATTGTCATTCAGATGAGATTATATCGATAATGCAATGGTATTTTATTTTGCAATTTTTCTTACTTCATTAATTTATTTCTTTTCTCTTATTAAGGAGTCGGAAATGAATTCTATTACAATGCGAATTAAATAAGTGCCCTTCTGTAATATTGACAAAATGCCTGTAACATCTGTGAAAGAATTCAGCAAGAATTGGTGGACTGAGGTGTACAATCGCATTATTGGTGCTGTGGTGTTCATTGACGATTACAGTGCCGAATGCTTGCATTGGGATGGAGGGCTCTTTAACCTTTTGACTGCAGGTGCTGTTGCAGTGAAGACTTTGTCTCCATTCGAGGTATTTATAACTTAAAATGTGCTGACTTAGTTTTCCATCGACATGCCAATGGCAATGGTCTTTTTTATGCTGTCCGACATAAACCTAACTTTCATAATATGTTCCAAAATTATCTTTGTGCTATATATCCAAACTAACCTATACGTATTTATGTTCAGTGGCTTATTATACAATTGCCTAGTCAATACAACTTCTGTCACTCCACATCATTACTAATAAAAGAACATTTATTCTAGTTTGCAAATAAAGAACATAGAAAAGCTGTGTTCTTGACACAAGCAACAACAACACAGTTGAAGAGTATAAGCGAGATTATCGCTAATAGTGACTTCACTCACTGCATCCTTATATCATGTGTTAGCCTAGATGTGGTCTACTTGGAGCTGAATGAGGGTAAAGATGTCAGCGATGTGCTGGCATCCGGCAAAGCACCTGCCGAAGCTACGAAACAGCTGGAATCTATGCTGCTGACCTGGATTGGGAAAAAGGTATTACTTCACTTGGATATTTTGATCTCTAAATTAAAAAATAGTACCTATCAGATATGTTATATGTTGAATTTTCTGTACTGCATTAAAATAGTGTTTTATTAATATTACTTAATAATATTCACATACAATTTTATTTGATTACTAGTAGCTTAAGTTGATTCTTACTAATTGACTCTTGTCCAATTCTGTGTTCTTTTTTAGCAATGTGCAGTAGAAGTTGTATACATTCCAATATTTACTATAACACCGACAAATATCATATTTCTCACTCCGCCATACCACAAGCTTTATCCAACTTTCAATGGCAAGCTGATCCCTGAATCAGCGTCCATAGACTTGTATACTCTTAATGGTGAGGAGCGATCACTAGTGAGGAGACTGGCAAGCAGTCTGAACAGCTTGCTAGAAGCTATGAACATGAAGGAAGAAATCTATTACATAGGTACCTTCAGCTCTCTGATAACAGGTGTGCTGATAAACTCACCTGTATATGCATCCAGGCGAAGGGTATGTAAACTTTGTATATTTGGTAGCTTTTTGAACTTCAATTTTTCTTATGGTGTTTATTTAGTTGCAAAACATTCCTGTTCTCCTCAGTAAGTTACTTTTGAAATAATAGGTCTCCACTGATTAACCCCTAGTATTATACTATTAGACTAAGGCTTATAAAAATTAGTCACTTTAAATTAGTTACTGACTAATGGACTGACTATGAGCCATGATCCTCTGCAGTTAGGTAATGAATCATGAAGA
>DWMG01001724.1:0-14580 GCA_018244855.1 Elbella merops | reverse complement strand
CTCTTGCGAAGTTCCAGCCTGTAGGCCCGGTTGCCAAAATTGCTGAAATAGAAAAAAAAGCAACATTATAACATTATCTGTCAATGTAGGTATAATTTTCATCGCACACAAAAATAGCTTCAATTGTTAGGTACAGCAAATGGTCTACACACTTAAAATTTCGAAGCGCACGTTCAATATTAGGCCTGACAGACTGAAACATTGTATTAAGTAAAAATCACAGAACAACTACAAAATTAGTTGCGTATGTATGTATATGTGTGTTGTATTGTGTGATTTGCGTGGTCATGGTACGAATTACCTATAGGGTAAATTTTTTGCACTATACATTTACAAAATCTAATAGATTCCATCTGCATTTCCATCTTCAACTTTAAGGCTATTGAGTAGAACCTACAATTATAAGTAAAAACTTTAAAATATATATGTATCAAATTCATAATTAAACCCTCAAAAGTAACACGTGTTTACCACCTTAAATATACACCAATAACCAAATACCTATATATCCAATAATGGCGACATTAAAAAATGTTCCTTTGTTTAAACGCAAACAAAACGTGTACCGAAACATTCATTTAGTTCGCTAAAGGTAACGTGTTAAACGCTTAAAGCAGCTAACATGAAAGCCTCAAACGATTAATTTTGATGTGGATGTTAAACTTGACGCGGTTATATTAAGTGTGTTCTCGTCATAACCACGCGCATTATTACAAAAATAAATTATAACGGACGAACAGAATGTCGGAGTAAAATTCGTATTAATAATACAAATAGCTACATCGATGATAATTCAACATTATTTTGAGACACATTTTTTACAGCAGTTCCCTTCAAAGTTTTATACTAGCTGATATCTATATATATATAAACATCACGCCTGTAATCCCCGAAGGGGTAGGCGGAGGAATGTAGTAGGGTACATTCCCACTTTTCACCAGTTACGTTTAAGTCCCACGGAATATGTTCTGAGCTTATTGCCATACACCAGGTTCCATTTCAGACTCCGAGTCATTACTGGAAATTCTAAATTAGAAAAATCCAATAGTCCCGACCCGGGATTTGAACCCAAGACCTCCTGATCGGCAGATGCGCATGCAACCACTTGATGAACGAGGCAGTCAAGGACGAGGATATATACATGTTAGATAAATGTGGTCCAGTAGAACTGTACTCACTACCAGATGGGAAGATATTTTATTTCATCAATCGTCGTCCATCTATCATCCATCGTCCGTCCGTCACTACATCCATCGTCCGACCATCCTATGCCCGTGCACTGCTGGACATAGGCCTCTCCTATAGCACGCCATTGCATACACCAATCACCCTATCGTACAGTATACCTAGAAGTACATACGTGCAGATCTAGCTCACCTAGTCGCGTGAACGTTAGCTATCGCTGCCCATGGTACATTCTCACGAGTATCGCGGCAAGATTTGATACGGAACATTAAATATACCACAAGGTTAGGTTTAAAACTGGATTCGTAAGTGTTCATAGAAAAAAGTACGAGTTATAATGTAAGTAAAGCCAATCGAAACGGCGATGCGTTATTTCGTCTGTCCATTCGCGTGCATGGCAGCGGCATGCCTATAGATATTAAAAGCAATATTTTATAGGCATTCAGAGGGTTTTTGTTTTCGTAATGAAAAAACACAAACACACGTGTAAAAATCCGTACAGAGACACTGCTTCATTATAACAACTAAAAGGTTTTATATTTTGAAATTGTATCTATATATTATTTAAGAGTATCAGTATTCTAGAAAAAAAATAGACATATATAAAAACTTTATATGCATAAAAGTAAATAATAATGTAGGTATACATATAAGTAGTCTATAATATGTAATATAGCAGTGATAGTCCCCTACTGCGTGGACTCCGGATTCAAATCCCGGCGTGCACAAAATCACAAAAAATATGCGTGTTGAGATTATATATTAGGTACTTGCTAGAACGGTGAAGGAAAACATCGACAGTAATCGACAGTGCACATCTTCGAGTTTTCCATATTGTTCTCTAAGGTGAGCCTGAAGTTCGCCACTACGCACTTGGCCAGCATGGCGGACTACGGCCTTAACCCTTTTAATCTGAGATACGATCCGTGTCCAATAGTGGACCCATAAAACGAGTGAGGAGATATAAAATTTCTAAATTATTTGCGACCCATAATTGTTTGTATTATTTATGATATGAAAATGTTCTTACAATACTATTACTTGCTAAATAGAACCCTTTAGCTTTTAACCCTTTAGCTTTTAACGGTGCTTTTAACGGTTGCTACCAAAACGCCACATATTCTTTTATAATTGAGATCCCGTATTACGGATCCCACTAAATACAATAAATTCAGACTTCCGGAAGGCAAATACAAATAAAAGTATATAATATTTTTTTAATGAAATATTTAAATACCACGAATACATCTACCACCTTGATCATAAGTCTATATTAATGTATGGCGTAACAGGTTATGAAAAATGTACATATATACATATCTACACAACAAGGTCCTTACGGGATAGGCAGAGAGGTCGGAGTGCCAAATATTTCTATACCTTAAAAATGCCCTACGAACTTTATAACATCTATGATTAGTATGAAGCAGTTACTGTACGGATAGTAACAGGTGCGGTAGGCATGCCTCGAGTACCGTGTGGTGGTACGCCGGGTGCGGCAAGCCGGCCACTATCTGGGCGCTAGACAACGTGCTCATCGACTGCATCGCCTTCTCTTTCATCACACCACCGTCCTAGATCGTTTATTTCACATCACGTAACTACACCAAGGTAACATTGTACACTATTAACAATTATTACTGCTTCTCGTTTTGCAGTATATTATGTAGGTATTGAAGAATGGATATGGTTCGGAGACGCTTAAATGGTCTTGATTAAGGACCTCGTCATTTAAGGTTTGATTTTGTATATAAGATTTTTAAGGCTTCTGTAGTGACTATAAAAGAAATATGTATATAGATACAGCGAAAAATCTTATTTTCAAGTAACAGAAATTAAAATATAGCAACACGGTATAACAACACGTATATACACGGTACTAATAAACAGCGATGCTTATGTTTCCAATTTTCAAAGAATGAATCGATAACGCTTAGCAAATTCAAAATTGTTCCAATGAGATACTCACCACTTTTAGTTTGGCTTGAATTTCGCGCAGTTTCCGCCTGGCTAGAACCTGTATGTGCGATGAAACTTGTTTTCTTGTGCGTGTTTTTCCTGTCCTTAGTTTTATGTACCTCGCTATAAGCTCGTTCCTTCCTGTAATGCAATATTATACTTTCGTTAATGTTTTTTGTCCCGTCTGTAATGTTATATGATAAAAAGTGAACAGTTTAATTATTGAAATACGCAACAACGGCACAAAAAAGTAAAACAACAAATTGTACAATACCAATTGAAATAACCCTCGAAATAATTTGAATAGTCGAATCAGTGCAAACGCGCTCGGCACAATGCAATCCCGGCGCGGCTTCGATGCCAACGCCGTTATGAAACAATTTTCAAAATATTTTGAATAGCTATTTTCAGTTATTGAAACTGCAACGGGCTTGGAATTCGGGGGAGGATAGATAATGCAATTTACATTAACAGATCCCTTTCCGACGAGGAGACTGCGAACAGCTCACGAATTTACATTCGATATTTAATTGTTGCATTGTTTGTGTTTGTTATGTGTGATAGACACAATTTCAAATATATATAACAAAAGTTACAATGGCGTAACCTCGAGAGTGTAACTAAAGCGGTAGTGTATTTATTAAATTGCGGACAACGAATAGAGGAAGACCGAACCGGAGCAAAGTAAATTGAAATCTCATTGAATTCGGGGAATGCGATGGCGACGAGAGACGGCTGGTGCGAATTTAATTAACCCCTTGGCTGCTCGTTGAGACGAACGCTTTCATATACCTAGTCATTTGTACGGGCATTGATCATTGGGTTCTGTTAAATTTCATATATCGCGGACCACGCACGAATGAAACGTTAAAAGAAAACATGTAAATAAAAAGGAAATATTAATTGTCTAATAGAACTTTGGGTCCTTATAACATTATCCAAAATTAAAGTGAAAGGCGGTCGTAAGTTTAGGAAGCGAAGTTTAGAAGTCTCAAGTCGGACATTCTTGAACTCGCTACGGAATTATGAAACCGTTTCGCTAAGTTTCCACGACGGGTTTTAGGTGAAATTCAAAGAGCACGGCCGTTAGAGAAACCACCATTAACAGGAATAAGCATGGATGATAAACACACCGTATGTTATTCTTTGCGGGAGAATCATCTAAACATCCACTCAGCGATACCGACGGCGAATCCTGTATTAAGAGTGCTTTCACCCGAAACGTCGTCGCGTGCATCTCTATAAATAGTGCGGTGCAGAGAAGGATGGACTCGAAACGTTACTATTCCGCAGCGAATAGAAAAACAAGAGATCATTATTTATTAGTTCGTTAGTTGGCTAATTTGGTCCATTGCCAGTGCGACGCGGCCACGCTCTCGCGCACTCCGCGCGGATGAAATTGAGCGTGCGTGCTCTGCCTATTATGAATATTGACTCTTTTTTTCAAGACATTGATGGGACAAACGAGCGCGCACCTCGTCTGGTGTTGAGTTACAATGCTCGATGTCCACGAACATTTATTAACCCTGACCACCAGCTTTGAGGTCAGTTTCAAATTCTAAGCTTCTATATTCACCGTCATTTTAAAAACCAATTATTTCTTTACAGCAAATTTAAATGGCTCTAGTCCTAATATATGTACCTAATGTACTTAGTGTACTTAATATCTGATACACGTTTGCGTTACTGCCATTACCGGGTAATTATATTAAAATAATCCTCGAATTGTAGTAACATTTACACTCAATATCCACTGTGAAGATCATTAATTTTTGATCTACATTTTTATATAATTTATTCGAAACCGGAGCAGATAGCAAAGATCCATCAGAAACACATTAACGCTCCACTGAAGCATGGAACGCGAGTATTGTTTTATTTTCCAGACTATTAACGAAAATTTACGTTTCCTTTTAGGTTTTTCGTCTAATGTACAATGTTTAGTTAACGGTTTAACAAACTTACGTATAAATTTGATCGGCAAAATTAAGAATTATGTCACATGAGATGCCCGTGACGGAATCTAATTTTAGGCCTAACTCTTCAAGTGCTTATAAGCTACTTGTGCAAGCCTGACGAAACTCCGCAGACGGACGTTATGGATCTTCAGTGTGGCTCAAAGGCACATACCTACATATTTTAGGGTACCTTAAAATTAGCCGTTGTCTCCCAGCAGCAACGTCTGACATTTTCATAAAATATCACAAGCTTAGTCATTGGCCTCGTCTTCAAAGACTTAGCTATCTTAATTGATTTCCTTTGTATCGTTGCAGCTTGAATTTTAAACGATAACAATGTTTAATGGTGGCTGTTAGCTTATGCGCTTTTCAGGAATCAGGTAACAGAATCTTAAACGTAACAAGTGAAACGTGGGTGCAAGTATACTACTCACCTTTGCCCACCTCTTCGGTGAAATACAGGCGTGATGTTGCGTTACATAATCGAATCAATTAAACATTAATTTAACCATTGAAAAGGTTTCTGTAGCCACGTGTTGACGACAATAAATATAAATATCGCTCCACTGATTGCGTAAATTCATGTTGGCGCGTATTGTTTGCCAACAGACACGACAGCGTAGGTCGGGGTTTTCTAAAGTGGTCTATTTTGTCTCAACAATACAAATATTATACCGTTTGTGGGAAGGGCCATAGATATGTATAGGTAAGTTAGATAACTTAACTGATAGTTACAAGATAGTTGGATGTGTTTAGGCGAAAAAGTTACCGAAAACATTAAAATACATTCAATAAAAGAAACATCTACTACTCGGTACAGGCGTCGCGGCAGAATTTCACGCTGACCCAAACAGAAGATATGCAAGGATTTGGTTCGCAGAAGGGTTGAGTTGCGACGGGTCTAAGGAGGATTTCTCGGGAGACAATCGGGAGTTATGCCCGAAGGCGGGCGGGGCGCTAAACAACGGGCGCCGTGCCCGCCCCTTCTTTATATTTTCTTACTGCGTTCGCCGCCTAGCGGCGCGGCCGGGCCCCTTACACGCTCGCTCGCTCACTAATTGCGCATTCTTCGCATAGTTTAGCCCTCCCGGCTAACCCCTCGCCCGCCGCCCCCGGACCACGTGAAGCCGTGCGCCGACGAAACTTTCATACTCCCAGGATATTGAGCGGTTTTGAATGTCTTAACTCACGAACGTGCTTGCAGCGGTGCCGTCGGCGCTCACTTTGTATTCAAACTGTTTCCAACAACACACCGCATCGTGTAAGTTGAGCTAAATTAGTTCTCCAGTGCATCGATTATGAAGGCAAGTTCAGTCAATAACTTATAATCGCTGATGATACGACAAAATGGGTAAGAGGAATATACAACGACAGCTAAAAAATTTTTTCCTATATAAATATCTTATCCTCGATCCGTAACTCTCAGAGAAGCACACAAAGTAACAATACAAACTTTTAGCGCGCACTTGGAAAAGACCAACACTCAAAGTGCATCCGCGTTACATACCTATTTTCAAGACTTTCTGATGCTCATCTAAAAAAAAACCATGCATTTTGTCATACGGAATTGTGTTCCGCCTAAAGCATTTAAGCGAAGTTGATTTCTGTGAGATTAGGTTGTGGGCCGAGGGTGAGGGTGAGTTCGGACGCGGAACCGGACTAGGGACGCACTTCCAGGCGCTAGATTAAGCCCGAGGAACACGTCCGCGAGTAATGCGCTCATATATTGTCCGGACGAGACGAGTGTCCGCAATTACATGTCGTGATCTTTTACATTTTGCACGTCCTATCGACGTCCCTTCAAATCGTCTCATAATTGCAAGATCCAAATTAATGGCACTTCCACACACGTATCTTTAATACACATTATTAGATTATGGCATGTCGCATTGGTTTTATAAAATTTTTGGGGATAATTGTAAAATTAATTAAATTAAATAATAAATGCATTTTTCTTTTTATTTATCTACTGCAAAGATATGTAGTCGTGAAGTTTACCGTGTCAACGTTTATTGTTATAGTCCAAGGTCTAGCAAATAGAAGATGTGTAAGACGTTGGGCAGGTGTAAACTTCCACCTAGATAGAACTCGAAAACATATACTGACTCGAAAACATATACAACATATTTGACTTTTACTTCGATAGTGACTGTTATCTTTCATTTAGTTCATGTACAGACAACCGAATTAATTGTGGCAACATTAATATTTAGATTTGGCTTTGCAATAAAAGAAATCATTTTGGGGTAACAAAATATAACCCATACATAAGAGCACTATATTATATATCCGTATACACCGTTACTAAACGACAACGTATTATTAATACTATAGCACACTAATATATGTATATGATGAAAGTAAGGCAGCAGAAAACAATTTACACTTGTAGCGAGGGGTACGTCATCATCAGCATGATTTGAAGTAAGACAGTAAGTGAGATAGCGGAGTTAGCAAACAGTTTACACTTCTAGCGACGAGCGTAACATTACAAAATATTTCTGGCTGGCTAACGCCGCCGGCAGTTGCCGACGACTTTAATTATGAGTGTGATCTAGGTAGGTACGTTCGAAGCGTTTATTCGTGGTGCTGGGGCGATAAGATTTAAACAGTACATTTCTTTCCGTCTATTAAATCACTTAAGGTGGACACATCGCCCGCGGTAGATTTGTTTAGTAATTCCATCCAGCACCGCGACGGTCTAAGCGGACAACAGTCCTTTAATTAAAACTGGGGCGTATAACGTTGGCGCTTAATGTGCGTCCGGCGGCGTAATGGCACTGCCTTTAATTGTTCCATGTCAATTGTGCCCGCAACGCGACGACGTCCGAAACTGAGGCCCCGCACTGCTTCTCGCATACTGTTTTAGTTATGTTCAGGTTTACCAGAAACTTAATTTGGTTCAGAATGGCGGGTGAAAGGATAGGTACTAATTAGGTCTGATGTTTGAAAATAATAATAAAAATTAAGTATTATAAACGAGAAAAAAAGGAGAACTTAGTGGCCAATAAGAAATTTTATCATATGTAGGATTTGCATGTGAAAAATTGGTGGAAGATGAGTCTCATTTAAATATTTGGAGAACCTTTGGAGACAATTGTATCAAAATTCGCATATCAAATTCGGCAAGAATCCAGATGTTCTCATTAAATTAATAGTATTCAACTGAAAAGCAATTTTATTGCACTATTACTCTCCAAGCACTTAAAAATCATATTATCATATTATCACTTTTTTTACACGATATCCCGAATAACAATTATCATACCATCACGCCTGTATTTCCCCGAAAGAGTAAGCAGACGTGTGGAGTACATTCATCGACAATTTCTTTAGAATAATTACATATCCAATACTTTTTCCGACATGGAGAACGAACCCAAGAACATTTGATTAGCAGTCGCCCTTGCAACCACTCGACCAACGAGAAAGGCGAAATTTTTTATTATTATGAATGAAATTTTCTAAGATATTCGTGAACCAGCGAAATAAGCTCAAACCAATTCAGATATCTGATATTTCAATCTGAGGCTATTTTAATTCAAACTCATAATGGTCGTAGAGATATGACTCATTGTGACTCAAGCAGTTAACAATAACAATAGGTTATACAATCTTTTGGTGGCGCCACAATCGCTCATTCGAAATTGTAAAATAAAGAAAACAAGATAACAGTATTTCGGGACATGCTTGTATTTATTGGTAAGAACAAAGACTGCTGAAAAGTCTATTTAAATAAAATTAAGTCATACTAATTTATAGACCTGCATTTGGCAGCATTGGGTTAGCAAAATATTCCATACTAGATAGCGAAAATAATAATGGCAGACGTAACTTCACGCCTATAATCGACAGAGGAGTGTAGTATACTGTCACGTTTCACCAGTTACGTTTAAGTCTCCTGGAATAGGTGGTGAGTCTACTGGCTTTGGCAAAGAAATCACGAACGTATTTATAATGCTTCTCTACGGTACTCGAATACGCAGCGCCCATTACTATTTTAATACATAGGTACGTATACAAATGCATAGCGGATTCATTGCTATATTTCATAAACACATACATATACGTATGTTATATTTTACAATAACGAAAACAATTTTTATCAAACATAGATGTGTTTTTCTTGTATACGAATTAGTAGCCAGTAAATTAATCCAAGCTCAGAGAACACAAAACAGATTTTTTCCTACTGTTAATTTACTGAAGGGAAAAGGTTTTTTTAAGAGGCAATCGTCACGTCGCGTTAACGAGCTTCTTTAGTTAACATTGTTACGTGGAAAAATGCGACCCGCCTCTTATTTTAAGAAATGGTCTCTGTTATAATCTTTAATGGGTCAAAAGCGCTGAAAACGAAACAGCGCTAATGAAAAGGATTGTCGCACGATTCATTTATATTACAGATAATGAAAAATTAGGGATTAGATAATGGAGATGTTAACATGTACGGCCGTGAAAAAATAAAAAAATTGAAATATTAAACGAACGAAACAACTAAAACGAATGAACTATTTTAATAATTAAACACGACGAATACAACACGTGCAGTTCGATTTTCACTTTGGACATAGTGAAAAACAAGCTGCCTGGATTAAATGGAATTAATAAGTGAATATTATTTTTATTTCTGGTTAAATCTCGAATTTGTGTATGATGAAATCTAGGTATTATATTTCAATGTAAACTACATGGAGCTCCATTTGTTATCGACAAAACGGTACCTTCTGTTACACTAAAGTGAACTGAAAACGGAAACCATGACCGTAAGAACCTAGCCACTAAGAATCGAAGGGCACTTAAGTTTCAATAGTTTAATGTTGTTGCAAAATCTAATGTTAACGGCTGTTTCATTAAAGAGTTTACCGAGCTTGCTCTCAATGCCCGTCATTCCCGTCTACCTGGCCTTAATTGAGGAGGGTCAATTTGTGGTCAACGGCATTAAATGTTAAGGGCCGGCAATACTATTCTGTGTAATAGTTTCACGCCGTCTATCCACTGTGTAAATAAGAAAAGGGTAAAATGAGACGACACAAAACGTTTATTTGATAAACGAAACTCACCCAAAACATTGGGTAACACATAAAATAATAATTAAAAGGTACTCGTCAAAAAATGACTGCTACGAATTAATTTAGTTAAAAGTGTATAACGCAATTTGTCAGCGTTAAAGTCGACTTATGGAAAAACAATATTTTTATAGGTTCTTTAAAATTAAGTTATAATGGGTTTGTATCCATTTATTCTATTATTATTAATTGGCCACTAATATAAAATAACAATTTTATAGTAAAAAAGAAAACTGATGATATTTGACAAATACCATAGTCAATTTTCTTTATGTAATCTGTACATATAAAAATATGTTATCTGTAGTAATTTTTTTTTTTAGTTTTTTTTTCTTTTAATAGATGACGACAGCAACTTCTTAAATCATTTATTTATTACATACACTACCCAAACGCAGTTGCTATTCAGTAAACGTTTAACGTCGATATCAAGAAGAGAGACGACGTCGAATAATTTCTTTTGGAACTAGTTCTCATTACGTTCAATAAAAGTATCACAGAAGAAAACGTAACCGAGTCCACAAATACAATTTCTAAGGGCAATCACTGTTGCTAAGGAGGAATCTGTGTAGCATCACTACACCGGCCGGAACACCTCGCTCCGCCCGACAGTTATTTACCGCGAGTTAAGAGAGCGAACAAAAGCTCAGAGACCACTTGACTTCCTCGAATTGGCGACAAGGTTCGATCGAGAGATAATAATTGTCGGTTCACGTCTTTCCACGGAATCCTATTGCGCAAACCGCTCCGTCGGCTCGCTTCAATACCTCACCTCATCTTTTGTCTCGTGCCATACCCATTGTTCATTTTGGACGGCACGGCCTTGATAACGCGTCACAATTCACCCAAATTGATGTGTACGCAAATCGCACGGGTTCCATTTTACGTTAATGCAATCGAAGCACACTTGGGAAATTACATTGTTGGTGTCGGCGTTTGTGTTTGATGAATACTTGCGACTGAAGTATAAATATGTCAATAAACCGTAAGATGTAAAATTTGAAAACGTAATATCTCGCCTTTAATCACCGAGGAGGTAGGCAGACGAGTGTAGTAAAGTCCCACGTTTCACCAATCACGTTTAAGTTCCATGGAATAGGTGGTGAGCCTATTGCCACAGATCTGGGTCACTCCGAGTCACTAATAGAAATTCTAAATTAAAAAAAGCCAATAGTACCCGACCCGGGATTTGAACCCAGGAATTGAATGGAAAATGTGTTTTCATATTTTAACATGCTCAAGGAACTTTTATCTTCACGTAACTAAGTTTCAAATAAAATGTTTAACTCTATGGTACCATGCAATACTTTTTAAGTACTACAATGTGGGTTTGTGTAAGGTGACATATAATTTCACTTTAGTCTAAAGTTGGACGAGAGTGCAATGGCCACTTTAAAGCATGTTCAAAAAGCTTTGTTAGGAATGTATGCGGTCTTCTAGCATATTCGGACTCACCGTACATCTTGCCCTCATCGGAGAGGATAATCTTGCGCCTGCCGCAGGGGGGGTATATCGCCAGCGCTTCCTGGAAACTCTGCTCGATGTCCGGACTCCACACCCCCTCCGCATCCGCCGCCGACATGTCCTGCAAACGTACATTCGATATGGTGATCAGAATGTAAACGGGTCAACCGTTATTTATCATTCATAAATTGCAAAGATTTGATATCCTTAGTCTTGTCTGTCTCGATAAAAGATTTTTCCTTAGATATTCCTGTAATTTCTTGTTTGATTTCGGCCAATATCCAGCATTTTACCTCTGAACTGAACTGTAACTGCTCCATACACATCCACGTGATCCTAAAGCAGGCGGGCGAGCCTACGGTATAGTAATCAGACTGTTGACAAACTGCACTCATCCATACATACTAGTTTAAGGTATTTTTTTATACCTAGATATAACTTGAGCTCATCACAGATATTTGTCCCGGGTGAGAATGGAACCTACGACCCCCGACGCAGCAGTCGGGTTCACTAATCCCTGGTCCAATCGGCCAGGCCCCTTAATCATGTTTGTTTGTTCATGATAATAACGAAGAAGTTATTGAACTCGATAAAATAAGTTCACAATGAGACTTGAGATAAATAACAGAATGATGAGCTTCGAAGCCGGCAAAGCAAAATGTGCATAGGGGACGGTGAGCACTTACCATCTGGAGGCCCATTTGCCCGTATTACAGATTAAATATACAAAAATATTGCTAGTAGTAACGTTACCTCAATACAACTGTGTAAGTAGCCAGTTCAAATATGGAGCGTGAATGATAAATGAATGAAGTTATTATTTTATTCAACAAATAACTCCATAGGCAACGCCTTGACCTTAGATCGTTCCGTACAAATCTATTTTGAATACGCAAATATCTTAATATCCAAACAATGTAAATTAGCAAATAGATTTGAGTAAGTCATACTTGTGAGGCAATTTCCTCCGACGCGGACGGATATTATATTTCATTTTGAAATGCAAAGCTACGAGAAGTGCCATTTAAAAAGGCACCATTATAAATATATCACATAAATTCATTATAAATTTTCCTTTCAGTACACAATTTTGGTAAAACCAAATTTTGTCAAAAGTCAAATGCATCGCGCAGAAGAATCAGCTTTACATCTGGCAATGGAAATTAAATTTTTCATTTCCTAACAAAGTGCACCATCAAAGTCTGGAATTTGTGGATTCATTCCATTGCTATTTATCCTTTCATACATTTACAGTTACTGAAACTTTGACGATACTATTTCAAAGTGCGTTGTAGTTGGTTGTGAATTAAAACAAGTTGGACTAGTTTCATTTAATTATTTTAATTATATATTAATTGAAACGGTATTAATAAAACTTACTTCAACCGTGACTGCCAATCGAGAGGTCCTGGGTTCAAATTCCGGGTCGGGTACTACAGGATTTTTCTAATTTAGAATTTCGAGTAGTGACTCGGAGTCCGGATATCTGCCCGGAGTATGGCGTTAGGGTCATTCCATGGGGCTTAAACGTAACTTGATCAAAGGTGGGAGTGTACTACACTCCTCTGCCTACCCCTTCAGTGATTACAGGCATGAGTTATGTATATTACGTATACGTGTTATATTTAATCAATGTTTACTAATAAAACTCCGAGAAGTTTTTGTTTACATAACAATCATTATGTTTTGTGTAACAGTCTTACCCTTATATTCCACGACATTTGTATAGAGACTTAAATTTTTTAGTATCGCGCTTCAATTCATGAAACCCTTTAAAGGCAAGTGCTCATATAATAATTCGTTAATGTAGAACATACTCGTAATCATAATTCCTAGTTCGGAATAGTACAGCAAGCTACAGATTATAAGCATAGATTTTGTCATTTTGTTCATCAAAGCTTTAAATAAATATATACAGACGCCCTCTAGCTAGGTGGAGTGACGATATACGCATAGGGGCTGGCAGTGGTTGGATGCGAAGAGCTGAAGATCGAGCTCAGTGGCGTGCCATTGCAGAGGACTATGTCCAGCAGTGGACAGGAATAGGCTGATGATGATGATGATACAAACTTAGAGGTAATCCAGCAAGAACATAAAGCCTAAAATCGTATTCATTATGGAATGAACTAACGGCCAGTGTTTCATACCGTTCCTATATATAAGATCTTTTGTTGACTCTCAAGAGGTCTGTTCTTATGATATTTACAAAAAAACTTGATATTCCATTGGTCACGACGCCACACATTTTTGAGATATTCAGTCCACTTGACGTTAAATGGTGCGTAAATACATCAGCAATGAACATTCCGCTTAAAGATTTTAACTGATTCTTGAAACAAAAAAGTCACACAACGTAGTTAAATTGAATCTCCGAAGAGGTAAGCAGATAAGCGTAATTCATTCCTACATTTCACCAGTTATGTTTTATGTTCCAATATCAAACAGGCGGTGAGCCAATTGCCATATACCGGAACCAAATCCACATTCCAGTAACTACTGGAAATTGCATGTTAGAACCACCTAACAGGACCATCCGAGGATCAAACCCAGGACGTCTCGATCAGAAATCGTGCTCGCAACTACTCGACCAACGAGGCAATTGGGGCCACAATGAAACAAAAATAAAATAAAATTTATCACAATTATATTTCAATATTTTCAAAAATTGTGAGTTCCTTATTGTTTGTCCAGTAAAGATCGCTTCTGATAGTTTTCCTTTGCAATCGTTAATTCGGTATACAGAATACATGAAGTCTTGCAAAGTAGATAAGTATTACAATCAATCAGTCATCATTATCATCATTATCCGCCTATCTTAGTCCACTGCTGGACATAGGCCTCCCAAAAGGGGGTTTATGCCTGTAATCTCCACGCTGGGCATGCGGGTTGGAAATCGCAGGGCACGGCTTTTCGTACCGCCGGCGCTGCTGCCCGTCGGCGGCCAGGGC
>DWMG01001723.1:0-14582 GCA_018244855.1 Elbella merops | reverse complement strand
GCACTAAATTGTAAATTTATGATTCAATTTAGCTGAAAGGACTTATTATTTCACGCAGAGAAAATTGCTCGCGATGGGTTAATTATTTCTCCAAATAACGAAAACTTGATTGACCATTTAACTTATGGCTGTTTTTAGGTATTGTTAGTATCGTCAGGGAGATCTGATGTAGTGGAACAGGAGAATGGCATCAATAAGTTTGTTATGCGCGAAGAATTAAAAAGACAGGAGAAGTTTTTGGCAGAAGAACGAGAGGTAAATATAGTGTGTCCATCAAATTGTGTGGTAGGATTCATAATGTTGCTGAAGGATGGTGTGGACAGGTTTGGACGCATTTCTTCAATAATATTAATTTTATTGTCTGTCTTTATTTTGATAGTCTGAATCAAACTCGTTGGTCTAGTTGCAAGCACGATTGCTGATCGAGTTCAAATCCCGGATCAGGTACTATTGGATTTTTCTATCTTAGACTTTCTAGTTGTGGTTCGGAGTCTGGATATGTGCTCGGCGTATGGCTATAGGCTCATCACCCATTCTATTGTGCGACGTAAACGTAACGTAACAAAACCAAAATCATGATGACTAAAAACGTCGATCCGAGACCTATTGTCGGAAATGTCCATCGTCTCGAAATTATTTCGGAGTATACATACCTCGGGCAGACATTGCACTTAGGTAGAAACAATTTTGAGAGGAAGGCCACGAGGAGGATTCAGCTGGGTTAGGCAGCATTTGGTGAATTTTATGGAGCCTTCTCGTCATCCATACCGCAATGCTTGAAAACTAAAGTTTACATCCTACCTGTCTTGACGTACGGAGCTGAAACGTGAACACTCACGGTGTGCCTAGTCCACCAGTTCAAAGTCGCTAAGCGAGCTATGGAGCGAGCTATGATCGGAGTCTCTCTGAAGGATAGGATCAGAAATTATACTATCCGACAGGGAGCCAAGGTCACCGACATAGCTCAAAGGATTAGTTCGCTGAAGTGGCCATGGGCTGAGCATATCTGCCGAAGAAACGGCAATCGGTGGAGTAGCCGTTATCTGGAGTGGAGTTCCGCTCGGTAAACGTAGCGTAGGACGCCCTCCAGCCCGGTGGGATGACGATCTGCGAAAGGCTGCAGGCAGATGCTGGATGCGACAAGCCGAGGACAGGGCGCAATGGCGCTCATAGGGGGAGACCTATGTCCAGCAGTGGACTGAAATAGGCTGATGACGATAACGATGACGAACACATATCCGAATGATGAATTAAAATTCCATATTGGATTTGGGTGCATAATCAATTGTGATATTACCCAAAAATACATACAATACTATTTAAACATACATAAGTAGCTCTAAACCAAGGGGCATGCTGTGATTCGAATCTTCGACAACTCATACAGCGCTAAATCTTAGCTACGAAGCTACATATCTCAACACAGTCTCATACAACAACAAACAGCGCCATGTATTTCGCAACGTTATCAAAGATGTTTAAATCTCTTGAAGTTACATGAGGTTAAGTTTTAGTTGTATCTTGAACGGACGCGGCGTCGCAGATCACTTACGTTGTCCAATCTGATATTCAAGAAGCGGTACAACCACGTGTGGTTCTGACCTCGCCGGTGAACATCAAACGGTCTTAATGTTTGCCCATCATTTCCATTTGTATGGCCGTACTTTGTTCGTGCTTGACAATGAGACCAGCGACCTCTTTATATTGTATTCAACAGGACTCATCCCCTTATACGGTCCGTCTCATCCCATGAACATTACCATATTCACTGCAACTGTAAGCTCTTTCGTGATAGCTATCGTTTCATGTCTAGTCAAAACAAATAACAACTGTGTCATTTACAGTTTACTATTCATTTACTTTTAATCGTAAAGAATCATTTACGTCACTTGTAGTTTATTGCTGGTTTTTTTCCGCAGAAGTAGAATTAACGTAGAAAATTAAGAAGAGACTGTAAATCCTCCATAGAGCTAGTGAGTTATTACAGTGACTTACAAGAAAGGAAATTTTTTTTAAACTTCACCATATTTTGATTAAAAATGGTATTGATATTTATACAGCCTACATGTAGTTTCAATATTTTATCAGAAGCTATATATGTAGTGTTTGCCGTATTCCTAACTTACTTGACCAAAATGCTGTTTTTACAACAAACACTTTTAATAGACAGGAATATGAAAAAACAATAAAAATATATAAATCTAAACGGACGTTTCAATAAAGTCACGACTAAAAGTTATATCTAACTATAATATATTTTATAAGCTTAGCGTCCGGTCATTCGATATTAATCTACGAAATGGCCGTGACATGGTATTTTCGTGTAGGTCCCATTATGCAGAGTTCGTTGTACCAGTAACTCGGTGGCTACCACTGCGGCTCATTGTTCTCCGGAGCCCATGTCTGACGGTCACGGTCACTAATTGGGGAAGTGATTTGTCAATTTTGAGGCCAACTGTTGCTTTCTTTTTCAATTATTACATATTAACCGAGTATCTCTCAGCCAGCAATAGATAGTGACTGGGTATGTAGAATTTAGTTCAGCTGTTCTGAAAAATATGCATATCATTAAGTCGAATAGATGTTGATTATTTTCAAGACTTATTACTTCTCTGCTTCTTTTGTACGTGGTTATTAACTATTACAATAGTTCACACTTATTGCCTATAGGCAACAGTGAGAGAATGCATTAGCTAGGTTTTTGTGCTATTCATTATTTTTTATGCCACCATATTTATTCACAGTTATTAAAATAATAACAATAGTTAAGTAGAGTGAGAATTATAGTTGATAAAAATACCGTTCTGGAGATTACTTATGCTAATACGTAGAAATAATCACGTAATCGTGTGAATTTTTACATAAACGGCATTCTATGTTGTTTCATTCGGCTTTCTCATGAAACCTAGTCTGGCGTCTCTTCGTATTATAGAGCAAAAATGAAGTGCAGTGTATAGCTTTGTGCTTATGATTAAACTCTTGCATTAATTGATTCGATACTATTTTGGAAAATATTTCTGTGTAAATTCACTGATTTTATTTTCTTCTTCTTCTTAAAGTTGCCTCTCCGACTAGCGGAGATTGGCTGTCTATTCCGCAAAGTTTCCTCGGTCTTGCACAATGTGAAAAATTTTGGCAGCTTCCCTGTCCACTCTCTAATGTCTCTCTCTCTTCCTTTTTTTCATATATTTATTTGTATACGTATTATTTCAATATATATATATATTAAATAGTTTGGCATTTTAATAAATAACAAACTTAAATCCGTGCTTGTAGATTACCGCTTTGCAAATATAAAGTAAATGTTATTTTATTTAAAAATGTTCTGAATGTGCTCATCACTGTCACCTACATTTTTACGAACTCTACATTTTGTCTACCGATAAAGTAACACCGAAAATATACTTCTATCGTGCCACATGTGTTTGTTGCGGTTGTTAGTTAAAGAAAAGTAAATGCCGGAATGACTCTACCAAAGTCGGTTTTAGATACCGTTAAATTGGACAATTTGAGAGCGCATATTGTGCCTACACGGTGGCTGCATCTGTGTTACCGCTGCGACACGGTGGCATGCGTTGTGATATAACCTATGTATAACTGTTATAATCATTACACGACAACATAACGTGTCGCCCATACATAATTTATGGCTCTACAACTCTACTTTTTAATTGCATCCGCGCTCGCTACGTCCCGTTTCATTTTTGCATTGTATTCAACCGGCTTAACAGTACGTATTTAAACAAAGGCAATTGTGTAAAGATTTCCATCGTAATCTCACTTCTCAATTCAAATAGCGAACGGGAGTTAGGTTGGTAAATACAAAAAAAAAAATAATGAATTCAATTATTTGGAGCGCAAATCACTATTAATGAATTCTACATTGAATACTTAAGCATGTAGAAAATAACACATGTTAAGGCAATCAGAATTACCCACTAATAAACATTTAATGAGTCTTTCACCGACCCACTTTGGGCTTTAACTAATAAAATAATTTGTTTTGCTCGTTTTCTTGTCACGAGATAAGTGCGGGTATAAAATGTTGCTTTCAGAGGCTTTTTGTAGAACGTTGGAGCCTACCGCGAAAGCTGCCTACCTAAATTGTTGTAGCAGTGTTTTTAATTTTGCAATTTGTTTTATAAATTCCATATCACCCCGCAAAGAGATGGTATTTCACTTTCCTTGTTTGCTTTCATTGAGAAACAAAAAAGTATCTGTCTACGATCGGTGGGTGTGTAATTTAAGTGTTTATTGAACGTGATAAACCAAGCAGAACATTGCGAGGCGATTGAAAGCTGTTCAATTCATTAAACATGCATAAGAATAATTTCATCTGTTCTCAGTGCAAAGAATAGAATAATCGCCTTACTTTCACGTTTACCAATAGTCATTCATCTGCTTGATAAAAAGACTAGTGAAAGCGATATTGTATTGCAAAAAAATAAATGAAAATTTGTGTCACTGGCTTTCCTGTTGGCTCGGACCAAATTGAGGCGGTCTTGACCTTCATTCAGTATGCAGTGCTAGTAATATGTTGACACCCGTATTGAGAATTTTTATTGCCTATTCACAGCTTTATTAAGTAAATGTAAATGCTTTATTAAGTAAATTTTAAGACCACGATTTGTATGAATTTCGCCAATTATATGAAATTTTAATCTTAGAAAGCAGTGAAATCTGTAATGTTTTTGATATCTTTATACAGGTTTAAGAGAATACTTAACAATAAATAGACATAGATAAATAGAAATGATTAATTTCCAAACTTTTTTAAAATTTTTATATCTTGTGATAGAGCTTATACATATCTTGTAGAGTAATAAGAATGTGTTGATATTATGTATGTTTATCACAGATTCTGCTCTTTGTCGCAGGTGGATAATTCAACATGAGGGGCAAGGCGCTGGTCCTGGCGCGGCTAGCGATTGTGTTATTACAGGCTTCGTTTGTATTCGGTACGTATCTATATGTCATCATCATTAACATCACCAACATCATCATCATCAATATCATCACCAACATCATCATCATCAATATCAACAACATTTTTTATCGTTCCACTGTCGAGCACGGGTTTCCTTTCACAATGACGGTACCTAGCTGTACCAATACTTCATAATCTATTATTTTTATTACAATAGCAACCAACTCGCATGTAGTTATTCTAGTAATAAAACATTCAAACAGACATGACAACCACACTAGAATGCTATGTGATTAGAATTTAGTTACTGTGGTGCATTATTCATACTGAAGCCTAAGATTTCCAGCGACAGTGCTTGTTGGAATACAGTAAATATTTCCGGAAGGACTGTGTCGGTCGTATATCCGTGCCTACACTGAGAGTGGATTTCCGCACTAGCCTTTGTTTTGTACAGAGGCTAGTACCTCATTTAGCGTTCGTATTTTAGTTCTTGCATATTTTCCAACTGTTATTAAAGCTAACGATGAGATTTTTTATTGGTTTGTCAAAGACACCTGAGACTTTATTTGTTTATTATTATAATTTAACATAATATCCTTACAGGTGCCCCAATTTGATAGCATGGTCAATGTAATACATGCCAATTCAACAAAATCATATAAAAAACGTAACTTCACGCCTGTAATCCCCGGAGAGGTAGGCAGAGGAATGCAGAACACTCCCACATATAATAAACTCCTATAAAATAAATTAATTCAATTGTGTCAAATGTTATTAGTGTATTATTAAAAAGTTTAAATAGTGTACAATAATTAATATAATAAAATTAATTACAGTCACAGCTATGCCATCATTTAACTAATTCGATTTCAAGATCATATATCAAGATCATATCAATATGAAGATCATTTGCAAACGGTTAGCAGCTATGTAAATAGAGTCACCATTGAACTACGTGATATAAAAACCCGATTTTATGCGAAGATTTTACACTTTTAAAATAATATACACTTCTATAACTGTAGTAAATATTGAAGTTACAGGAAATAGTTTACACTACAGCTTTTCTGCGAAAGCACTGAGTGTTTGTGAAAGTGCGTTTCATTGTATCAATTTTATAGGTTAGATCGTAAAACACGCTCTGGACACACTACCGCGTTATTTCAATATCTTACCTAGACTAAAAGTTTTAATTTTAGCCTAAATAGATATCTTTATAATCCTACAATTTGATTCCCTTAATTACCTACATATATAACAAATATACTCGTATAACATATTATTCAATAAATTAAACTATTGTTGTTAAATATGAAATACTTATATAAATTAAAATCTATATATACACGCGTTAAAAACAAACTTTGGGGATTTTATTTTTTATAAGTACCATTTCGAAATCGTCTGCATTACAAAAATACCGCTTATAAAATTTAAAGCAAATGTCAGCACGTGTATGAGTAACAAGAATATTATTAGTAAAATAGCCCACTTTTATAAGTGGAATAGAGCACATTAGCGAGCTATTGTCAAACGGGAGTCATCTCAGTTATTTGTAGACAGAAGTATTTATTCAGCACTCCACGGCTTAGAACTTCTTCCTTACTCTTGACAACATTCTCGAGTGCACTAGCGAACGTGTTTGTCTATGGAAATATTTTCTCTATAGCTTTTAAGATTGTTTTTAGTAGGTCGTGAAAAGCCTTTATCATTGAATATATTACAACTTCTAATATTGTGACAAACTTAAATTAATTTCAAATCAAATTCGGTTTTACTCGGTATGCATATGCATGTTAAATTAAAGGCTTAATATGTTGTTAAAATTTTTAAATTTTGCTCCCAAATCCGCAAGCTGCAGGGATTATGAGCAAAAACCAACCCTATGGCCAGTAGAGGACTGAAATAGGCAGGTGATGACCCAAAACTCTACATTGATTAAAGCATTTGAATTCAATTAGACGACTCTAATTAATACTATAAATCATAATAATATAAGACAGGGCGGAGCGTATGAATTAATCTTATTCGTTCAATGAATGAAATATTTAATTAATTCTCTATCATTGAATCAGACTAGTTTAATTCGAATTAGCGAATACAAAAGGGCAAAGGAATGTGCGGAACAAAGGTTTTTTGTGTGACATATAAGTGTTCTAACAATCGACATTGTTCCAGGTCGAATGGCGTTCGAGAAGCTGACGGATGTGGACTTTTCTGGCACCGCGTATTATACGGTGCGGAACTTGTCGCTGTACGAATGCCAAGGATGGTGTCGTGAGGAACCAGACTGCCAAGCTGCTGCTTTCAGGTAACAATATTGTGCGGTGAGAGTGATCAATGTAGGAGAAACACAACATGTTTGTAAGAATTAGATTCAGTAAAAGAGGGACCTGGGACTTGTAGTGAATTGCAATGGCAAAACTTATTTAGTTCTAACGCGTAAAAGAATATGTAGCTATCGAATAAAAGTATACAAATATAAGGCATATTATATGAAAGGATGACGTAGCTTTTTTAAAATATGGAATCATTGACTTACGATCAGTAATTACTCCAATACATACCTAGCGTAGTACTTAAAGTACCTAAACGTCTACTAGTCTTCTCATTCCAGTTTTTATGACTTAAGTAACTTTCAGCGATTGATTAATTTTCAAACAGACCGTGCAAAGCGCGGCCATTATATTGTGCATCTATGTATATTGTCATATCGTATCTGTGAAATGCGAAATCAATAAATATGTCAGTATCGGCGCACGGACAGTGCACACGATCAGAAACATGACTCGTCATTTTCTGATTGATCATGAAATAAATAATAATCATCTGGTATGATCATCGTTGATCACGAAGCCTGTAACCCAAATGTCCGAGATAAGAGATCCGATTGACGTGAAGAATCACTAATTCACGTACGGAACGTGCGTTCGGGAAAATGAAATGTGATATGAAATTTGTGCGGCATCGGCGTTTCTAGTACGGCACAGATGCCGGGCGATGCTAAGGTCGGGCCGAATGTGTGTCAGTCTGCCACACGTCCTCCGCGGTTCGAGCATTCCAATGATACGGTCTTGGTTAATAACAATGTGTCTGGAGCCGCTCGCCACAAACCGTGTAAAAGCGGAAACCAACCTCGACGCGCTCCAAATTGGATAACAGTAAAAGTGATCGCATACGTCTTCAATAGATTATTGCCGCTGAACCACTTGTAAGCCATCTATGGATTTCATGTCTATTGGTGGTTTGGAAACCATATTTAATTTAGACCTATTGTGCGTTATTTTCTTTTTCGAAACCGTATTATACTTACGGTAAATTACGATTCGATTCTTTTGAGTTCTGAACTTTTGAGAACTGTTGCATATAGGTAATTCATACTAAGAATATTCTTTATTTCAATCAAGGTTACTAAAAAAGGAGACTTAATACTGTAACATGTATTAGATCTCAGAAGAGGTTACAGGATATAGAAAAGAAAAAGAAAATTCCATTGTAACGGAAATGCATTCCATAACATTCCTATATAAAACTTTACCGGAAAATATTACGACTTTGGGAAATGGTAACAGACAAGATATTTCATTTGCTATCTCATTAAAATTCATGTCATTATACCAGAATAACTGTTAATGTATGTTCGGAATTTTTCGTCGCTTGCGCTTTCATATTGCGGTCCGGACCCGAAAGCTTAATGACTTATGAAATGATGGACACTATTTACTAAATTTATCATGTCAGATATATTATCACCTAGTCGCGAGATATTTTGGGAGAAAGCTTCAGCCGTAATATAAATGTATGGCTACGTTATATTACACACACTTATTTGTCATCTCTGTGTTTGTCATATAATATGCCTTCGATTGGCTTGTAAAAAATGTGTCATACTGTTTTTTAATAAGTAGTTTAATTTGTCTATGCTAGAAAGCATGTATGAGTTAAGCCTATACATATTTTAATACTTGTGATTATACTCTCAAACTGTTTTATAGTTAAATATTTTAAAATATAATATTGATTGTATACAATGAACGATTGGTTAGCATTTCATAGCCATATACAGGTATATTCCATATATGTATATTTAACTAAGTAGCCTTGTGTATTTAATTAAATTTTTTTCGTCGCCTAATCAGTGACAGCACTGCAATGCCAATCAAAGCGTGAATCAGATTAGGGGCTTTACAGCCTCATTATTTATTATCACATTAACACTGGCTAACGCAATAAAAAACTAAAGTATCAATCTGAAGTAAGGCGTCTAACAGTACTGACGTTTGTTGGATTCTTTGAAATCAGTTCGAACGGGATCGATTGGAAATCTATTCGATGGATACTCTATTCAATTAGACGAGATGAAGATTTCCCGCGCTGTTAATTTAGCATTGTACTAATACCGCGCTTATCTCTGATTGACTTGTACAAAGAAACAGCGAATTGATAAGAATGTGATATTGACAATCGTTAACCGTTCGCAGTGGTAGCATAGACTTAAAGAGTATTTATGATATTTATGTCTAAGCAGGCACGTGAGCATCATCGTCAGTTCTCTGACACGTGAGCATCAACGTCAGTTTTCTGACTGAACTAGCGCGATAGTTTCATTGTCAATTGCTTAAATAATCTCTATAGTGAATTACGGTACACCTCCGACAGTTTTGATACTATCGCCTTTCGATAAAATCTTCGCTGGATACCAGCGTGGATCGCGTTATTGATTTACATTCAGAGATCGCATAACTTGTCTTTTTCAGGCGCAAATGTCGTTTGTTACATTGATAATGAATTTAAGATAGCGATCGAATTGGGTTATTAGACATTTATTTATCATGGTCAGTAATTAATTCATTCTTAGATCAAAATATATCATTGGCTGTATAGATGAAATGCATAGATATGATTCACGGGCTACTTTATAATTTCAACCGTACGCTGCTTGATTGATGCGGTGCTCACAATATGGCCGCTCTCAGGCGCCAGTAATGACCGCCTGCAGTTTGTAATCTAGCACTACTTGATACATAATACTCGGTTGTTGGCCACATAACCTGTCATTAAATTGTTCTAATTTGATACTGTTGGTATTTAAATCGTACTTTTTTCAGGCGCATACGTGTTTTATGAACGGTAATGAGTGTAATAGTCGCTCATTAACAAACTTGTAGCCATCTCCTGAGGTTTCAGTTAAACGTCTGCAAATATTTTCTCAATATGTTACCTTTTTGTCCTATACTAGTAATTACACGTACTTTTCTACCAAACCGTAACTCCTGATACGTTATATCAACCTACCAAGCGCAATAAAATGTTTAATTGAGAATTTTATTACAAAATCTGTGTATTTTATCCTAAAAATTTACCTGTAGCCAACAGGAACGCTATGTATTATGCTAATATGTATAATTATTAGCACAAGTAGCTGAGAAGTGTACTTATACACCAAGCAGTCATCCGATATAACGTAGTTTGCAACTGTAATCTATCTCCAATGTCCAACTTTCTACGAGATTGAGGACCTGTACAGTTAGCTTGCTACTCCTGTTCAATATATTCTATTACTGTTTGTGTTAGTGTGTAGCGTTAAGGCAGCATAGAGAAACATTAGCCCCAGTTTTAGAGCAGGACATATGCCCAATTATCGCACTGATTGAGTTTTGTGTATATTAGTAATAATATTTGAAAGTAACAGTAACGGGGCTTAAAACGTTTACTGCACCTGCAGTGAAGTGGATATGAAATTCGATGTTGGTTAAGGACTTCTTAACCAGTGTGAACATAAACACAATATAACATTTGATTGAAATATGTTTAATGACTTGTGTAGAAACTATCAAATATCTTTGATTTTGACAAGATAGATCATGACGCAAGGTTATTTCGGGTTAGGCAGAGAGCATCGAGTGCCAAATATCTTCTGTGCTTACAGATCTTACGTGCGTCTTCTACATCCGTCATTCTTTTCATGCTCGCATGTTGGTTACAGAATCTGCTGACTCTCTCATCAACCCTTACCTGTGCTATTTGGTCCTTGATTGATTTCAAACTTGATTCTTGATATCTCACGCCACCTGGATCCAATTTAGTCGATTATCTAAAGGTTTTAAAGTTACGTGTTTAAAGGCGTATTAGATTAAATGTTTTATTAAATACTCATTATAGTACAATCGTGTCAAATTTTTACGGCACATCCGTTAGTCCTGAGATACTGTTAAACTTTGACATAATCCCTTGATTAATTATATTTAAAATATTATTGAAGTCAATCTCGTTGACAGAATGTCAGTTTATGCGTCTTTGCACCAATCTTGAGTGATTCTTACAACACCTGTACCGGAAAGTTTCTTAGAAGCAATGTCACTTTATAATTCTCACGATGTTGGAACCAGCGGATCAGGTAAGACCGGAACTAATGTACATATAACTTTATATCCGTTTAGCCATTATGTTAATTTTCAAAACGTTCATTAAAATATACATTAAACGTATTAGCACGCTAATGAGCTGTCTAAATATATTTAATAGACACGGCTAATTAATAAATGTGGTGTCAAAAGTGATTTGCATATAAAATTATTTGGAGAGCTATAAACAAAAAGCTATGAAATATGCCCTACTGACCACTAATTCCTTATCAAGATCACGTACTGCATGTCAGAGCTGTTAGCAATTACGCATCGTTTACTTAATACGAAGAGATATATTTTTTATGTGTGTAATGTACGAATTAATATTTTATTGATACTTTTATTTTCATACGAAGAACGAGTCTATCTGTATTTAAAAGAAATATACCTTATCGAATAACTGGAATTTCACTGTGATTGTCATGTCACTTTCTTTTATATTAGACAAATGTACTAGATAATATGTCGGAATATCTAATACACTCGGTTGCGAGATTTGTAACTCATGTTTATATTTATTTATAGTTTACTGCTAACCTCAAGCTAGATTATAAAGGATGGACTTAATGCCTAATGACATGACCAGGGTAATGGTGTAAAATTGCCGTAGGCACAGAAAAATCATTGGAGCATTCAGTCAGGACATTTAGCTTTGCCTAGGTAGGTTATGCTATACCACAATCAGCCAAAGTCTTTGTTGTATTGTAGAGTTTACCGGGGTCAAGAGAAATTAATTTAGGCTCGCAAGATAGACCTTATCCCCTATTCTCTCAAAAGATGCAAATAACTTAACTCTCCTAGCAAAAGCAAGCACTTACTAGGACATGATAGAGCAAGCTTTATCAATGTGGAGTTCCGCGAGTATCACAGTACTGGTATTTACCGTAGATATTATAAAACACGAAATATGGAGATGCAACGGTGCAGTCTCCGTTACCCGACAGCGACGTAACGCTGGGTGACATTAATGCAAGTAAACTGCACTGCTCTTATCGGTTAGGTAGAGATTGATAGCTGTTTAGATTATTAGGTTTTTTATTATCCACGCATCTAGCATCTAGATAAATAACACTACTTATTTTATGGTAAATACATTCTTACTACTTTATTTACTACTTTACTTTATTACTTAAGCTATGGTCCTCTCAGACTTGAATGATTTGAGCTATGTACCATTGCATAGTTTATTGTCTCAGTATAGTATAGTTACGTGTAATAATATATTAATGTTACCGTTGTTGCAGTTTTGTATTAAATCCGTTGACGCCAGTTCAAGAAACTCGGTGTTTGCTGCAGAATGACACGCAGGCGAACAATCCCATGGCGACGCCGCAGGTAACCTATATTTATATATAGAACAAACTTAATACTATCTCCAGTAATTGCTTACGATTGCGTGTCTTCTGAGACCTCTTACCAGATACATATATTTTAAATAGCATTTTGCAAGAATATACAAGGAACAAGTTAATTGCTTTTATAAATATTAATCCCAGACATCGCTGTCGATGGAGGATTTTTTATACCTAATGACATATGTACATTTATGCACCATGTCTTGTAACTGACACGTTTAAGGTTCACTTTGATATTTATATGTATAATGTCTATTAAATATCGGCATAGACAAGAGGAAATGCTTTAACATCAAATGTTATACAGTGGCCGTTAATAAGATTATAATTATATTTATATCAAGTCCCTTTTGTTTAGACTCAATTGAAAAAAATATTACGACAGTTCATTATAAAATTGACTGGCTCGTTAGTCGAGTGGTTGAAAGCGCGACTGCCGATCGGGAGGTCCTAGGTTTAAGTCCCGGGTCGGGCACTATTGGATATTTCTAATTTAGAATTTCTAGTAGTGACTCGGATTCTGGATGTGTGCTCGGTGTATGGCGATAGGCTCACCACCTATTCCATTGTGGGACTTAAGCGTAACTCGTGAAACATGGGGGTGTACTACACTTCTCTGCCTACCCCTTCAAGAATTACAGGCGTGATGTTACGTATTATAAAATATTTTTTCATACAACCCTTTTTTAATACAACTTAACATACCAACGTGTGTGTAGGAATTAATAGCGTGCCAATAAATACGTTGACTTAAGTAATATATGCGACCTATAGATTAGATTGCATTTACAAACACATAGAACCCGATCAGGCCACTTGTTAATAGCCGAATAAATCTATTCAAAGATAGCCTCCGGCTTACACTACGCTGCCAATTAGTTAGTTTACCGATGCCCAGCTGCGATTAGAAGCTTCGATTGCTTTGCTCAGACTCTTCAGGAAGTCTAAGCAGCTAGAACTTTAAGCTATTCGGGGTGAACGTGGGATTATTTAATCGCTTTAGAGTTTAATGAGCGATTTTGCACGAGTGCGATCTTAAACGATGCGCCTAGGAATCTCATACGTGTTTTGTTTATTATTGTGATGAAGCGAGAATAGTATGGAGAGGTGTGTTATTAGCTGCCTTCGTAATGGCCAGCCGAGTTTATTACGCACACAAGTCATTACTGAGCTGGTTTTTGCGTTCGTCTTAGATGGTTTTGTACGTCGACTGTAGTTTTGTTTTCATACTAGTTAAATTATCTCACTGAATATGGACGATGTTCATGTTTCTCGCTGATAGCAGTCCTGCGTCTAGCTAAGAAAACGAATAAAATTCGCATGCTTTATTCTACATAGTTGCCCAATTTATATGTACATTTAGGTACTCGTAAAATGGTCATCTACTTAGCAAATAGAAAATTTTGCATTTTTTAGATAAACAAAAAAAATGTTACTTGACGTCTTTAAACTTTGAAGAGCTAGGCAGAGTAGTGCACCAGTAAATTTATTGTAAAATTATTTCATTGTCAAATGTTTCGTGGGTGTTTATTTACATTAATAAATATGTACCGGCTTAAGTCTTGTATTTTCTTTGGGGATGGTACGAAATATACGGGGTCCTTCTTGACGAGCTCTTGCTACTGCAGCGAGGTTGTCGTGGAGATTTCAGATTTATAACAAAAGTGATACTATGTTGTTTATAACAGAGAGCTGTGAACACGTATTACATGGTGAAGCTGCAAGTGCGAACCGAGAGCGTGTGCCTACGTCCGTGGGCCTTCGAGCGGGTGCCGGGCAAGGCCCTGCGGGGCCTCGACAATACCATAATTTACACATCCACTAAAGAGGCCTGCCTTGCCGCCTGCATCAACGAGGTAAACTACCCACTTTGCACAAATTATCGACTCACAA
>DWMG01001722.1:0-14583 GCA_018244855.1 Elbella merops | reverse complement strand
TATGGCCTTAACCCTCTCAATTTGACAGGAGACCCGTATTCCAGCAGTGGAATTGTAATGGGTTGAAAAAAAAAAAAAGAAAAAAAATGTAATGGTTACTCCTCAATAAGCAAAGGAGGTATGTTAGAGATTGGATATCAACAAGTTTCATTATCTCTCTGTACAATATCACACACACACTGATATGACCAGCAAATCAACATACAGTATCAAAGAATCATATATTAGAGTTTAGTTCAGAAATCAAATTTCAGAAATCAGCAAAGCGTGCTCTCTTTACCCATTAAAAGACTGAAATTGACATTTGCAGAATATTTCGCTTCATTTTGTATCAAATATTACTTTTATATGGCTTGATTTCCAAAATATATGTTATATATCTTGAAATAGAGTGTCATTTAATGCTTTCGACATCAAAAAACGTTCACGTCGTTTCAATAATTTCAGACCAATAGCGTTAGGAACGTAAAAATAAGAATACTGTGAATAATAAAATTCTGAATATATTTTTATTCTTTCAAACAGAGAATAGCTTCGAAATCCCCCCTTAAACCCCCTCTATCATCATCTACGCTAGATTTGGACAGTTATAAGCTATATTCCCGCGATCTCTCATAAAAGTCGGGGGAAACAATATATAGATTATAAATAAAGAAAATCCTATTCCGAGGAGTTGTAACCTATGACCGTAATGCTGTCTCTTTGGGTATTTGCTTAACAAAATATCTTGCCAATATGCAATATACTGCGGAGGCTTACAGTCAGTCGGGGAGTACAGGAGCGAAACGACATGCGCTGAAGTACTAATACTTTCTAGAAGTATTATCCTGTAAATAATGTTCTATTCAACCGCAAAAAAAATTACTTCTAAAATAAGCCTAAACAGTTTTGGCACTGACAATTAGATAATATGATTGCATGTTTTTATGGGTCTTTGGAGCCGGATTTCAAATTAACATATCTATAGTCTTATCTTATAAGGAAGAACGATCATTTATTTAAATAAAATAATAGAGGTCTGCCGTTCTTCGCGCATCACGCAAAAGTGTTCAAGATTTGGTCAATTTCAAATTTTCAATTTCATAGTCTTGGTTCATTTTTTTTTACATTTTACAGTGTAGAAACGTGCTTCCTGTCTTATACAAAAATAACCATGACATCCCCATTTAATGTAAAACTTAAACAAACTTCGATTTTAGCGGTTTTTTAAGATTGGCAAAATATATTTTTGCCTTCAATATTTTTTGTTTTCTTCTATATACATATTATAATATACCATATTGTATAACATACTGTTCATATCATAAAAAAACGCAGACGCAGTCGCAGGTATCAGGTAGTTTAAAAATATAATTGAGTAATACAAAATACTTACAATAGAAGCGTGTTCCTCGAAGTTCGGCAATAAAGGCTTCTTGCGGGCTCTGGAGGCGTTCGCGGGAACGGTAGATAGCCCACAGAAAATTTGGCAGGGATAAAGTGGGTTAGAAGGCCGTTAAATAATATTAAAAAGGAAAAAAATTGGTAAATTATTGTGATATTATAAACAAAATAATATACCTTATTTACTAACTTAGATTTTTTGACTTTGACAGATTTTCTAGTGGAAATTTCTAGTAGGCGTCGTCTTACTTAAAATAAAATACATTGTATAGTACAGTAATGTGGTCACTATCATTATTATTATTACTATATTTATGTTGTTCACAGTTTTTAATATACATTAAATTAATCAAATGCCAACAAGATTATCTTAATTTTCTCGCATTTTTTCTTATAACATACGAATGTGCAGAATTTGCAGAATTTCACAGCAATAAATGGAAATAAATTGATAAACAAAGTTGAAAAATGAATATTTCCGCACAGCTTCTGCTTTCGTATGGACTTTTTGTAGACCTGTATATATTATCGGCGGCTGTTTTAACTTGCAAAGTACGGAAACAGAATAAATGCACCACAGAGATGAAACTTGTAATGAACAAGCAAAATGTTAATGTTATTCGTGCTTTAGTAGGTATTTCAAACAGCGCATCATAAAATGAGGTATTGCAATGCATATTTTTAACATAACTTTCAATTTAAATATTACAGGTAGCCCTTCCAACATTCTGTAATTTGGCGAAGTTTTCTCAAATCGAGTTGCAGTTAACTAATAATATGTAGTCTCTAAGTATTGAAAAGTAATGTATCATCACGCCTGTATTATTTAAATGCGTGACATAGAAATGTAGAACACCCGCAGGTTACTCAGGTATAAATATATACATATATACTTGTATATAGTATTACACATATTAGTTATTACGTGTTTTATTAAATATTTTATTAAAGTCCAAATAAATTGTAGAACAATATTCATAAGACTAATAAACTCGTTGCTCACTGGAGTTATATATGTGCGCACCCTACACCCGGGTATATATCCGGGTGTCCGTGTGATAGAGACCGCAGCTAGCTTAGCGGGACAATGTCGCGGTAGCAGAGCCGGATATTCGTAAGTGTACTGCGGTTACTGCGGTGCGAATGCTTCCATACATAGAAATATACTATACATCGATATTTTTAACTATAACTCGTATGTTATAAGTATTTTTAATCTGAAAGCAATAAACAAATATTGTGTAAGAGAAGTCAAATTGGAACCCTACTTAGCTTAAACAAATATGTACCTACATCTCATTCTGTACATATAGGTATCGTTAGTTGAAAGTACCCTTTTGTTTGGGAATGCCTGTAAAGCTACCACGGTATTTGTGTTGTATTCGGCTTAAAACGTTAAACGTTAAATAGGTAAGAACGCTAGGCGTTCCTTCTTAGTTCATTAGAATAAAAGCATCTGCATGTGTCTAATATGTAACAATATATCGGTACGACACCGTAGTGCGTTTTCATATTTTCATGTGTGTGTGTGCGTGTGTGTGTGTGTGTGTGTATGCGTGTGTGTGTGTGTGTGTGCGCGCGTGTGTGTGTGTGTGTGTGTATGCGTTTGTGTGCGTGTGTGTGTGTGTGTGTGTGCGTGTGTACACGAGTATATATACTGTCTGGACGGATATTTGAGTGTGCTCTCGCATATAGCAATAAAATTCCCAGTAGAAAATACTTATTTCAGAATTCGAAACTGTTAACAACAAGGCCATATATGAATATTAAAGTAATATTCATTCTACTAATAAAACAATTTATTTTATACATATACATATATTCATCATACATTCAGATTCATTCAGTCATACCAGAGTAGACTGCAATATACCACGAAATACCGCAGATCACTAAAATAAAGTGACAGCAGTGTACCTATTTATTGCTTTTATTTGTACTTTTAAAGTAATATTATCCGTTAATATTTACAGCTATAAAAATCGATTAGATTATGATAATGATAATATAATAATAATGATAATATGATTAAATTGAGGTAATGTTATTTATCAAAGTCCAAATATGTATAGCTTTAAAAAATCGATTAAACGATCAAAAATACTTTTTTTATTATTGCTCCATATAAAACGCATCTTTACACCATTCCGATCATAGTTTTAGATAGAAAAATCTATTTTCAGAAACAAATATCACTTTGACTTTGCAAATGAGCAAAGTTAAAGCCAATACTTCATTTCAACACGGGATCGATTGATAAATGGCTTAACTTAAACAGTCTACGGTAAAAACTGTTTAATTAACTATTGGTTATATGTATCAAGGTATATTATATCCAGGTATATTATATCCAGGTATATTATATCCGGGTATATATAAATGTGACCGTTAACCGCAGCCGAGGTCGCAGCTTATCGAGACAATGTGGCGACGTCGTGGATACCGGATATGCATAATGCTTTGGCGTGAACCTATCCGGATATAATCGTTAACATTTATCCGTTTCTCGACAGTAGTAATATACTGTTATTTTGATATACTGTGTACATTATGTATATAGGGTCATTTAGGGTACACTATAGAATCTAATGGATATTATGGTGCTAATAATCCGGGTATAATCGGCACTAGTGCGATTAATGTTATTATTAATATTAAATTAAATGTTGCTATTCATTTTCCGGATAATGATTATTGGCGATCAATTGTTAGGTGCATTTTTGATAAGGTTTTACGAATAAAATAAATAAAACTATATTTCACGGTCAAGAAATAAATAAGAATAATCGGCCCATTTATCATTCCCCTATTGGAATATGGATCTCCTTTCACAATGAGTGGGTTAAGACCATAGCCAGCCACGCCGGTGTGTGTTGGCAGTGTGGGTTGGCAGACTTCACACATCTTAGATTTTTTTTTATAAATTCTAAGGTGTGCTGGTTTCCGCACGATGTTTTCCTTCACTGTTAGAAAGTTATAATTGAACTTAAAAAGCACTTTTGTAAAGAGGTGCGCGCCATGGATTTGAACCCAGAACCCTCGAAAGGAGAAGCTGAATTCTTAACCACTAGTCTATCACTGCTTCCGCAAATACCGAGGCCCTAATTGGTGTCTGAAAGCTTGAGATATACAAAGGAAATATTATACGGCAAAATTAAGAAGGTATCTTAAGAAAACGGGTAGTTTTAAAAACCAAACATTTCTTAAAATTATTTAGTGAGATAAATAATTATAAGAATAAGACAGAACAATTATGTGTTACCATACTCGTATTTTTTACAAAGATAACCATGATAATACTTGAGATAGCTCACCAACTAGATCAAGTTCTGACTAATGGAGGAGTTAGACGTCTCCGAAACTGGAGGCGTGTATGAAGATACTGATGAATGTGGAAGGAGCACGCTAGGTCTGCAGGAATAGATATACTTGGCACTCTGTGCTCTCTGCCTACCCCGTAAAAGACCTGGCGTGCAGATGTACATATATGTGTGCGCGCGTACGTACGTGCGTGCATGCAAAGAAACAGAGATGTAAAGATATTAGCTAAGAATAAAAAATAAGTTCAATTACTCAAGAAAGTTCACTTTTGGTGTCACATACTACAGTTGCTATTGCAATTATTCGCAGATGCGTTGCCAAGTTGTGGACTAAGTTACAATACTGCTTCCACGAGGACATGTTCTCTAACCTCACCCGCCCAAACTGAAATGCAACAACTGCTCAGCTGACAGAAGTCTCGCAATACAAGGCCCGATGTTGTATGGACAGAACATTGCGATATGCTGTGTCTCACTAGAACTAATAAATTCACTACAAAATTGAAATATAAAAATAACAGTTAATGATGAAATGCAGAAGAAGCACAAGGTCGAGATATTTAGCACTCGGCGCTCTCTGCCCACCCTGTAAAGTACTTGTGGTCACATAAAATAATGATTAATATTTCCTATATAATAATAATTAATCATTATTATTATAATTCTAAATATCTCTATCCTTAGAATCTGTAGTCAGTAATATTAGTATACTGGACTCCCCTGCCTACCCATTCGAGGATTACGTGCGTGATGTTAAATTTAGGTTGTTATAAATCTGCTATGCGTCTTCTTCGTAATTCAGTCTATCCATACATGCACGCCGATTATATTTATTATTGGTCACAAAATTAGGAAAACTATTTATCACAAGATCGCAGCTAAACTTCAGTAGAGCGCCGTAAACAAAGCACTAGTCACGTCTAGCATAGAAGGTCAATTAGGGGACCGTGGTCCCAATTAACCAGCCATGTCCGTAGAGAATTCGGCCTGATATTGATTATCCGGGTCGACATCGGCACTTTACTTCGATATTTTGCGGTCGGCAAAAAGCCGACAAGATTTACCAAATGCTAGATAAATGAAAGGCTGTTCGCTGAAAACCGTCCGGGTAATGGCCCCTATAATATGTTATCACAAAAGGTGTTTTAATGTTTTCTTAGAAGATGTAGTAATTTAACTATGTATGATAGGTTTGTTTTTAAATTAATCTGAAATATTTCGATTCATATTCATCATTATTTATAAGGCAAGTGGTAGCGACTGGATTAGATCTGCGGAGGATCGGGTGCTGTGGCACTCCTTGGGAAAGACCCATATCCAGGAGTGGAACGATAAATGCTGATGATCATGATTTAAAAATCAGTTTTATCCTTTATCTAGCTAGTCATTATCATGATTAACTCTTTTATAGTTTCGATGCAAGATGTGACATTACTGTACAGTATGTTCTAATAAACTCTACCTGGTACTTAATTTCATTAGCTGGTCTTAGAGCTGTAAGGATCTGTATTTGAATGTAATGTGCAAGCCAATGTTAATTATAATAAAGGTGTGTACATATACTACATTTATATAAAAATGAATCCGCATTTCCCGTGGTAACGCCATAGCTTGAGAACGACTTCACCGATTTCATACATTTCTTTTTAAGTTTGCTAATACTTTGTAGAGGGGTCTTACGGCAAGAAAAGTTAGGAACATTGGAAAATTGCGCAGAACTCTAAGCTGTATGTATCGAAAACCATTACTATAAACACTGTTTTTTATATAATTTGTTTTTAATCCATAGCTAAGACAGCACAATGTCAGGTGAGCTGTATTATTTAGTTATCATATAATTAAAAAGTTTTAAGGTTTAAATAAAATAATATTAAGTTGTACACGTCTCTAAGTCAGCCCTAACACATAAGCGCGACTTAACGAAGAGCGAAACACAGATGGAGAGCATCTGAAGTGTAGGGCTTGAAGTACGATGACCTAAAATTTGGGTCTTAGTGGAAGAAACAAAGTCATTGGGAGTGCCATTGTTTTAAGCTTACACCCTTCAAATAATTCACGCCGTCACAGAGGAATTCAGACATGAGAGATAGCACGTCGAATTTGGTTACTGTAAAATTACGATTCGTTCCCATTTTCAAATAGTTCTTGTTTTTTATAAAAAGAGATAAACTTGTTTACCAATAAATCCAGACATGTTAAATAGAAAAGTCCGATGAGACAGAAATGTGTTTCCGAACGTTAGTTACAGCTGATTGGAGATCCAATTTGTTATACTCCCTTTTTTCTATTCAATTGAGAAGTTTCTTTTGTGAAATAAACGGTAAAGTTTCACCCATAATCGAGTAAGTTTACCCGTAATTGAAGGGTACGTGGGGTAA
This sequence comes from Elbella merops, assembly GCA_018244855.1. Classification (NCBI taxonomy): domain Eukaryota; kingdom Metazoa; phylum Arthropoda; class Insecta; order Lepidoptera; family Hesperiidae; genus Elbella; species Elbella merops. The sequence continues at coordinate 7,502 of DWMG01001722.1, read as the reverse complement.
AGTTATATTGTGACTTACCTGTTACCCTTTTACTATTTATATGTATAGAGAATGATGTTATTATGCAAATTGGTAGTCGTGATACGCTCGGGATGATACAGCCCTTTTCAGTTAACATTTTGTCTTATATTTCTGTTTCATTATTATTCCGTATTTCAAAGGGCATGGCGAACAGGTAAATTAAGACGCATCTAGATGTTTTTTTACCCGTCGACCGCAATTATTCTACTCGTACTATTATTATTACTATATCTTCTTCACAGGAACATTTGACCTAAATAGGTGGCGAGGTTTCGATAGAAAAGCATCACAAACAAACTGACGAACAGACACAGCATCATCATAGACCCATTATAATTCCACTGTTGGAATATGGGTCTCCTCTCATATTGAGAGGCTTAAGGCCATAGTCTGCCACGCTGGGCAAGTGCGGGTTGGCAGACTTCACACACCTTAGAAAATATATTTTTTTTTATAAATTCTAAGGTATGCAGGTTTCCTCACGATGTTTTCCTTCATCGTTAGCAAGTGATATTTAAATTTAAAACGCTTTTTTCTAAAGAGGTGCGCGCCATGGATTTGAACCCAGTACCTACGGAGTGAGAGGCTGAATTCTTAACCACTAGGCTATCGCTGCAGGTCTTTTATACACAAGTTTTAGTATCCGTATTAGTATATTAATTTTTGTATCCGGATTTATCGTTCTGTTGCACTTTGTTAGTTTACTTAATAACATAACGTAACATCACGTCTGTATTTCCTCGAGGTGACAGGCAGGATTGTAGTACACTTACCCGTCACCTTACACGTGCCGAGGCTATAGTTTAATTGCTGTACGATGAGCACATATTCAGACCCCAATCCACTAATAAGAATTTCATGTCAGAAAGCCCAATAGTACCCACCCATAGATCGAACCCGAGACTTGATTAGCACTCTACCAACAAAACATTCGTTGTGTGCAGGTGGCAAACACATTTAGAAAATATAATGCCTAGTATTAAATACCTCATCATCTATTCAAATTTAAATACGCCTATGAATAACTGTTAACAACACTACTAATCGCTGTTAAACATGTTAATGACGATAATGATTAAATTGAAACAAGCTGGCTAATAAAATATAATGAATGCTTCCACGTAATAACAACTCACACCGGCATATCCGAAACAAGTGATTGTTGCGCGCAAAAAAGTTACATTAGACTGCTATCCAATTTTAATAAAGGCAGAGGTAATTCGCTGGCGAGCAAATCGCGTCCAATTCATTGCCATACGGACAATCATCATTAGCTTCATAAGTTCCGAAAACAATAATATCGCGGGGATTAAATAAAACTAAAAAACGCAAAAACCATTACTGGCTGGCGGAGAAGAAAAAAGAAAATAAAAAGATGGCCGATACGAGAGCGGCGGAGGGGGGAGAAGAAAAAGTTCTAAATTCGAAGCGAGCGGAAGCTGTCCGACCGACGCGGAACGAATTTTGGTATCATTAAAGTTTTTACGTTATCCCCATATCTCATTTGGTAAGGTTGATCTTTATTAGGATCTATTTGTTTTATTGCTCACTTGCATGTTAGTTGACGTATCTACAGTAGTCTTATTTGTGGTTGGGATTAAGAGATTATCATACATTCCATTCGAGTTTATGTTACAAGTACTTGTCAAAATGAGATGGTTAAGGCCATAGGCTGCCACGCTGGCCCAATGCTGGTTGACAGACCTCATACGCTTTAGAGAACAATTATTTATGAACTTTAAGTTGTGCAGATTTCTTCGCGATGTTTTCCTTCACCGGTATAGCAACGAATATTTAGTCTTAAATCGCATATTTTTTAAAGAGTCGCGCGCCAAAATGTGTGCCCTGGCTGAGAGATAGGTCCTTGGATTGAGAGGCAGAATTTTAAAACCTTTAGGCTACCACATCTTGATTATACTAAGAAATAAAACATGGCAATTAAATAGTACGAAAGCTATTTCATATGAAGGGGCTACTACATATGTGAGATATCTGTGCGAGTCAGTCACAATGTTATGTTATCATTAAGGTCAAATTTAGAGTGACTGTTACAAGTGTCGCAGTTCGCTTTGCTTTGTAAGAAGGAAGTGGTATATCCCTGGTCGTGGCTGGCAACATTCTAAAGTCAGCATACCCGTAATATTATATTCTATTACAAATAAACACACGGCCTGCAGAAAGCACTAATAAAATAGCGTGATTGTCATGAAGTTAAAGAGAATTTCACAAATATTACTAGTATTGTTATTTTTAAATTACTGTCATTATTACTATTAATGTGACTATTACTATTATAATCTACTGTTATTGTCATTATGATTGTTATTATTGATGTTATTTTAGTAAATACGAAGTATAATGCTAGAGGAGTGTAAAATAAATAAATAAAAAAAAACAAAATAGCGCAATAAAAGTTCGCTAGACAAGCTCTACTATCACCTTGTATTACACATTTTATGATGTTAGTGATTTTCCATTTTTACCTTCTAAATATTACAACAGAAAGCAGAAAATGTTACACACTGCAATTTACCCTTTGGTGTAGGTATATATGCAACACTATATTACACATGTTGCGATATGAATGATTTTTTCATTTCTTACCTTGAAAACTTTTATTATAGTTATGTTAAAGAAAGGTGTTTCGCACAACTCGACCCGTTTGATACGTACGTACCTACATAAATACAACGTAAAAAAAATTTCAATCCAAAATTATCGACAAAATGCCTTACAAGTTTGTACCGGGCTCATCGCTCTTAACAAGATGGTGGGACATTCTTCCCCGTGAATCACAACAGAAAGAATTCCCCACGTTGTTTGTTTAAATTGTAAACGCAGTTAAGTATTTCGTTCGCCGCCCATCGGCGAGCTGTCAATATGATAGTTTGATGCCTTCACGCGGAACGTAGAGTTGGGAAACGGTAGAGTTGGCGCTACTAACATTAAATATAATTATATAGTTATAGTGGTTTGCCCATTGAGCTGAAGATCGAGCTCAGTAACGTGTTATTGAAGAGGCCTATATCCAACTGTGGGCTGGAGTATACTGATGATGATGAAGATGATGATGTACTTATAAGGATATTTTGGTATTGCAAAGAAGGGTTATAAACAAAATCGCTCTAGGAGACCCCTATGCTCAGGGTTGGACTTAGAAAGCCTTATGATGAGGATAAGAATTTTTTGTATCTAATAAATAATTAGGTGTTAAGTACATTAGGATGGTGACATCTTACTGCTAATTACAGGTAGACACATTCAAAACCCATCTGTGAATGATCAGCCTTATATGATTTTGTGTGCAGATGTGTATAGGCAGAATCAGCACTAACATAAGTTGGTCAGTATTTCTGTTAGTAGGTTTTACATCATAAAAAAATATCTATACAAAGAATTCTTTGCTAATGTTTGTCCATGGTTTTATTCTATGCTACTAGTACTAATAAATTGGTTAGAATTTCTCCTTGGTTCGTTTCCAGGGTCGGGAGTTCAGGTTATGTCAATAGGCTCACCACCTATTCCATGATAGGACGTGAACATAAGTGGTGGAACGTGGGAGTCTACTACATTCATCTGCCTACCTTTACGGGGCTTACGTATACGATGCTGCGTTTTCTTGAATACTCTTAAGAAAATATATCACCCATATTACAATATAATTCCGGGAAATAATTTTATAAAATAATTAATTCAAAGAGGAAATAATGCTTGAAAATATAATTTGAAATAAATTAAATCGTTGCAAAAATAATGTTTAAAGTCAGTCTGTAAAATTAATCGCTACGATTAGAAAATGTGAAACAAATACATCGAACCTGTAAGGACAGAAATAGTTGGCAGCTGGTACTCTCTGGTGGAGACCTGGCCAACCACACACCAATAACAAGGAATCTAAGTATTTCTAGAGACGCTTAAATTTACACTCAAACAAAATAGAAGACTCTACCAGTAAAACACATAACTCTACATTAAAACAAGCCCCAAGTGTTCACACAAAAGCCAAAGATTTTTACAATCGAAGGGCGGAGAACATAAAATACAGTGTATGGCAAACGAACCATTTATGGTCTGTAAAGTTGCCAGCTCTTTATGTTGCTTATAAGTAATATTCGCATTCGTAACGTGGGATACTGATACGGTTACCATAAGTATACACACCGACTTTTTGTGCATGAGACTATTTATTTGGTACATTCTCATCCATACGTAAAATCGCGAGAAAACAATATGGCAGGTCTGTAAGGGTTGAGATATTTGACTCCATGCTCTCTGCCTACCCCGTTCGGCACCTGGCGCGAAAATATGTATGTATCTTATGAACTCTAGGTACGTGTGAAGAAACTGAAGGATATAGAAGGAGCACCTCAAGTTTGTGGTATAGATATTTGCCACTGTTGATCTCTGTCTACCCCATAACGGACTTGACGTGACGATATAATAATAATCATGCCATCGTTGTTATGTTTCTGTTCAACACGGATCTCTTTACAGAGTGCAATATAGCTACAAACAGGCTATAGTTTAGTTGCGACCCTATTTGATCTTATTCGTACATACATAATCAGTCGATTTATGAAAGTCACTTGGACGTTTTGCAACGTCGACTAACTTAATAAAGATATCATCAATATTACTTCAACAGATAATTCGTAGTACAGACAGACATAAAGGTTTTCATATTTCTTACAATGTCAATAAATATTGGATCACTGATATTTGAAAATATTCAAATAGAGAAGACGTTTATTAATTTTAATTAATTAGATAAAATAAACAAAAACCCACATCAGACTATAACAAACTCATTAAATAATTCATTATGGGGTTAATGATAAACAATAAACAAACAAATTAAATAACACTTTCACGGCGTTTGCGATCAAGTTTATAGCGATATAAAAACCTCATAAAACTGAAGTGCTTAGAATAAAGGCACTATCACGATGATACCATCTAAAACAACCTTGTTCATAACTAAACACCAGTCATTATGTTTGAATACGCGCGTGTTTCTATATAAAACTCTCGTATCATAAACGCGTATCAAAATACGCCAACAGGTGGTTATCATGTGTTATAACTCATAACTCTAACGATTATCATAACCTGACCGTGAAATAACTATATTCATAAATAACTACAACAAAAATGCATGATAAAATAGCGCGACAATACGTTGAAACGGTTTTTACGATGTAATAGACATTGTTACATTGTATTAAAACTTGAGTAATTACCTGAATCACATCTTCGTAGCCGTATTCGCCCAGTCCGACTAAACAATCCACAAGGTTAAGCAAAACGAGATATCCCCCTCAACGGACACATTACACTCGAATTTCCCCCCAAACACACTACTTAACGCCCGAACCGCCACAAAAACATAACCTTAACACCTTAAACAATACAACAATTACCACAAATACAAAAGTAAAGTGATAAAACGTCTGCGATCCGGGAATCGTTCCAGACATACCCAGTGAGAGCCTCGCAGGCAAATTAAGTCGATACGTAATTAAAAACTGGCACAACGCACACATACAAAGGATCGACATAAAAATACGGGAGGAAAAAAAAAGTATAGGTTTAAAATTTACCCGGTATAAATTTGTGTTTTTTTCCCCTCACCTACTTATGTATGGGGACATGCGCAGTAAAGGGTTAAGATTGTAAAACCCGACCGTTTTAAAAAGCTGCCACCGATTGTTACATCGTGCGCGATTAATTTCTTTCGCATTTGGCCGGGTAGCATTGGGTGGTTAGTTTATAATTTTCTCACTACGCTGGTGGCGCTAGAAGCGCGCCGTCAATAAGATATTCTAACCTCCGAACGCAACCCAGGCAGTTTGAAAATATTGTTATAAGGTCATTTTTTCACTTAATAACTACATTTTAGACGGGTTTTGTTGGTTTTACAGTGCAATAATAGCGATAAGTACAGCATGAAATCTCCTTTAGTGTCAAGGCAGATGCAACGGCCCGTAATTTGCAAGAACTAAATGGATTTTTAGGTCGTAATAACGTGAATTTCTCGTAAAAAGAGGATAATTGTTTAACGTGCGATAAAAGAAGCGAGAATTGATAAAAGGCAAGGACATAGAGGCGACTTTGAAATAATTATTTACAGATTCAGAATTTTTGACAATCATTATTATCACCATTTTGTAGTAATTAATGATAAATATTAATGATATAGCAGTGTTGGTCCAGTAGTTTACATTTCTTAATCTAAAGATGTGTGATTTGAATTTTTGCTATACACTTCTAATTTTATAAAGTTCTAAGTATTTCATAATTTTTGCATTATTTGCATTTTCGGCGAAAGAAATTAGGGAAAATCTGTAGAACTTAGGTTCTCCGTATTTTTCTTTGTGTGTGAAAATTCTGCTAACTCTCACTTGGTCAACCTGGTAGAATATGGTCTTAAGCCCTCCTGATTTAGAAAGGACCATGTCCAATAGTGGAACCACTAAGGGTATGTAGTAGTACCCTTAAACGGCTCATAAAAGTATTAATTTTCATGCCAATCTTTTGCAGAACCAAAGTGCTGCATTGAAGAGAAGAGAAAATATAGTTCGATGAAAACAGATTAATGGAAGACATCCACCAAAATCTAGGATGATATGAAGCAATAAAGTAATTTGTTTGCACCAAAACGATCGCTAATACGGTAACAACTTCTATTGTAATACAAATCGCTTCACTCTGTTTAAGATACTTTTGCAGGGAAGTCAGTTTGTTGCGTTTGTATTTATTACGGTATAGATGTACCAGACGTGATATATTATTGGTAATATAGTTCTTATGTCCCTGCTCTTATTGATATAGTCTCGGGACTATATTAATAAGAACAGGCAGCCATTCAGAGATATGAAATCTTCTACTTAGTCTTTGGGAATTACAAATGGTTTCTGACCAACCTCAAAATTATTTGTTGTAGCACATACAGATTGGATGATTTCTAACTTCTGTAAAATAAATAATATCAGTGCAACCATTTATTTTGAATGTACAATATTAAACAAGTTGAGTTCCCCTCCAAAGACAATTTTAATGGAATCCAATATTTAAAAAATGATTTGAAAAGTTGCGAAAATCAAATAGCAAATGTAAAGTTGAAGTCTATATGAAATGCCTTTCCTAGAAGTTGCAGTTCCTACTTGCCCTGACATTGCTAAATTCGGAGGTGTTCGCTATTTTCTTTAACTGTCCCTAACCAAGTTGAATTCTTCTTTAGAATTATTCCAACTGAAGACTGAGGACGGGGCGCGATGGCACTCATTGGGGGAGGCTTATGTTCAGCAGTGGACTGAGATAGACTGATGATGATGATGATGATGATGATGATGATGATGATGATGATGATGATGATGATGAAGACTTCTATCACGCCTTCGTTACGTTTTGGACATTCTCTCCTTATCTTGCACATTTTCTCCGCGCACATTTTTGTATATGATATCAACTTCTATGTTATT
>DWMG01001721.1:0-14586 GCA_018244855.1 Elbella merops | reverse complement strand
ATGATTCTCGCTTTGGGTGCGAGAGGTCCCGGGTTCAAATCCCGGACGAGCCCAATTTTTTTTTCTTTATTTTATATTTATGTTATATTTTTGTGCCACTTCATTTTATATGACATTTTATCAATTTCTATGTATAAAATATTAACAATTTTTTTGTTTTAAATTAAGGTTGTTTCCTTAAAAGTACCATTTCATTATACAATTGTTACATAGTATTCTGTGAGTAACAATGGTACAATTAATCAATAAATACAAATCATTGTATATACCATGTTAACACAATAAACAACTAATTGGAGTTTCTTTTAAAGTCAGTCACAAATGGTTACAATAGCACGTCCAGTGGGTAACTATGTTATCGAAGTTCACTGAACGTAACAAAATTTCTCACGATTAGTCAAACTGCAGTTGCTTGTACTGTCGCTGAACCTGACGCTATCGGGCTATCGGCACTCCGATCTGTCGCTGCTATCGCTACTGTTCCCGGTTTGTTCTTACACGTATTGTTTCTTGACGATTTATATCTTTTCTCACTTTAATCTGTGCCATCGGGATTCTAGTTCGTGAGGTTTTCTCTCGCAGTGTATATGTACTTGAAAATGTAGGTTGATATAATGATAGCATGGCATTATTATGTATATTTTATGGATAATGTACATTATAAAATTAATTTTAACTGTGTTGCTTAAAGTTGCTTATTTTTTTTTTACCTACAGAATTAGTCTTTAGAATTTGCTTTTCTTTATTTCTTGTTCTATCAGTGAATTATTAAAATCGTTTATTACCAAGATCCCTGAGTCCAATGAGTAGGTGAGAACGCAGGACATCGTGCCCGCATTCTAACCGCTAACGAGAAGATCTTGGCCTAGAAGGACTTCTTTAATCGTACACCGCACATAATCGCTGTCATTACGCTAACAGTCCCCGCTGATGCGCATAAAGCGTAATAGACGCCATCTCGACATTAAAATTCTTCATCGCTAAGTAATATTCACAAAGTATATTCTATGATGCTTTTATGATTATATATATTCATTAGAAGATATTCTTTTTATAGCATGTTCGCCAATTGACCTTTATTCTTGTATTTAATTTGAACAAGATTAGCGAAACATGTTTGCAAATGTCAACTATGATAATAATGTGCAGAGATAAAAACTGTTGGTATTGAATGCAATGCTTTCACTGTTCTATTGTGCTCATTTCATCCGGAACATAAAAATATATTCACCTTACCTAAGTGAAATAAAACAAAGCCAAAGAAAGTCGTTTGGTTCGAGATCTTCGGAAAGCCGTGCGCTGTGAGGTCGTAAAGCGATCCTTAAAAATTAAATTTTATCTCGCAAAGGAACAATAATGTACGGAGAAAAAATGCAGACTACATTGTTTCTAACCGAGTGTGCTTACCCGCGCAGTGGAGTTGCGTTTTAATCGCATTTTAAATATTCAGTTCCATTGTGACTTGTGATTGCATTACTCTTTTTTTTTCTTTTACCGTTGATAACCCATTCTATTGAATATTTCAATGTGGTTGTTTGGCATGAGTTTAAACATTTTTTGTTGTAGTCCGCCGATTTCAGACATTTATAACACTTTTTTGATCAGTTACATTTTTGGTAGTTTAATTTTGGGTTATGTCATCGAATATGGTTTTGGGGATACAAAAATTGTATGTATTTATATTAATGTACATTTTTGTCAATAAAAAAAATGATGTTCCGTTTTGGATTTTTTAATTTTCTGAAATTCCGCACGTGTGCCGATCGTTGCTAGTTGCAACGCTTGTGTCACGCCTCGACCACATATTTGTCGCTGAGTGACTTGTTCGAGTCATGTCACGGTCACCGAACTTCATAGGCGAAGCTGAATAGATTGACTTTCTTCCTCCTTGTCTGTTTGAACGCGTGGGCGTACCCCGAGCCTTGGCATTTTTGTTGACTGACGCCTCGGACACTCCTAGTATTGAGATCTCGAGATACGATCTTGAGATTGAGTATCGCATGTGTTTACGGTCTTACCGTGTTAATGAAATGATTTTCTATCTTTATTTGCTTTACACTTTACTGTTGTGTGTATCAAAAGTGTATTTTGTACGTTCGGAGATACGTTGATTGTTAAGTGTTGTTATAAGATTGTTGGTGTTGAATGTTGGTTATAAAAATAAGTCGATTTTATTTTAAAGTTATATTTAATCCAATTTTTATAGTTTCGTTAACGTAATTGTATGTATGTATGTCATTGTGTATGTATGTTCGTATGTACATCTAATCTCCAACTAATTTTACCGTGCAATTACGAACCCTATTAAATATTCCATATTTGGTGCATTTATGTGGTCCAATATGACTCATCTAATCGTTTGATGGATTTAACAATATCTATTAGAATGCATTAACCATTACATGAGGTAAACACACAATTTATTACACACACACACACACACACACACAATATTCTGCTTCTGTAAGTTGTTCTTTCTCAAATCGTTAAATATTTTTAAATTATTATTATAATAGTATCTGAACGTCTATAAATAAATGTACATGTTATAAATAACATTTTAACACGTACTATGTACATACACACAGTTAGATACTCCAATTATTTCTTAGCGCTTCTAAACCATCAACGTTAATGTCTGATTGTAAATTGCATGTCTTCTAATCGGCTTATATCACTTGCTCCAATAATCACATTGTTACGAGAACATAATAGATTCGTAAGAAAGTTACCGTCGCCTCGTGTTCACGTGTTAGGTGGTGTCTAGATTAGTTTTGATGACTTGTACAATCGTTTCTATCATTATGACTATTTGTTTTTGGAACAATAGAGTTCGTAATCACTGGGAGTTGGCTGGGTTTAATCTCTACTAGTGCAGTTGACGTAATATCCTTAAGGTTACATATCTCTTTGAAATCGGTTTAATTGGTACTTTGCTTTTAAGCGGATTATTCCTTGCCTGACTGGTAGAGTTATGTAGATGTAGAAACTATAAAAAGCTTTTGATGTTTTGGAGATCCAAATATTCAGATCCAGTATATTAATTTATCATTTAGATGTTCTAGGAGAGTAGCAAACAATCTGGCAACATAGGATAAATTAAAGTGTTGTATATAACTACGTTTTATATTATAAGTAAACATTTAAAGAATCTCTTAGGTAAGTTAGACCCACTTTAATTATATCTATCTATGACAACGTCGTAGCTACGTGGGATATACTGTAATAAGTTAATTATGCAAAATATTTCAACAAACTTTGCAGATGGCAAAGGGCGTGCCATAAAGTACATATCATTAGTCGTTCCATCAATTGGCTCCTTTAACTTAATAGGTACAATATAATTTGGACCTCGTCCATAAACGGCATATCAGAAGTTCAGTAACGACATCTATCCTTCTAATGCGTAATAAAGATAACATCTTTCGTTACTCGTCGATAGATGGCGTACATAGCATATATGATACGATTAATACATACATAAAATAAGATTAATAAATTTTAATCACAAGATAATCCTCAGTAATTTCCAGTGAATATGTTAATGATATATTTATATAAAACTAAAGCCCTAGCACAATATGATGCCTTAAAAGGAATTTCGTATTGTTGTGTACCCGGCGTTTAATTTACTTAGATCTTTATTAAAATGTTAATTTTAGCCAATAGAGTTGGTCAGTGTTTAACATTCTCCTTCCATTGAAGGTACCTATATAAAGAAAATGAGGGAGCCTTACAGTTGTCGCTTATGATATTGAGTAACAGTTGACATCTCATGTTGATAATATCATGTCCCAACGTCGTTTAGATGAATTATAATTTCCGTCACAAAGTTCTTAAAGTTTTATTAGAATTGCGAGTGACGGTTACTCATCTTTATAATCAAAATTATACATATCAATTGGGCAGCAAGAGAAATTAATCCCAATATTTAAATAAAGTTACATTTATTCAAATAATTGTTCAATATTAGTTACTTACAATTTTTATTAGATACTTATTATCAATAGTAAATTAAATACATTTATTAAACACATAAATTAGTTGTTATAATGGCGTACGTCATAGACTACACAGCTTCTCTTTCTCTACTTCCGTTTTTCTTTCTCGTCACACACACGCATTCATAGTTGCCGACAGTAGGAACGTCTTGGAAAATGGGTTGGTACAACCTGGCGGCCAATTCTATCACCACAAAAGCTCATTGGTCAAATCAAATAGCGCGCGCTTCTCCGGCTTCCTGTTAGACACTTTCGTCCCTTTTTAAACTAAATCACTCTCATGTATTACCAGAAAGCAAGAGGAAAGATGTTACAAATGATAAAAATACTGCGACTATGTATGGAAGTAGCTATACCATGATGTTAAAAGGAGAATGAAGTTTGTACCAAATCAGCTAATCAAATCAGACATTGGTTATAGGTAGATTTTGAATAAGGAATTTGACTTTCTTATGTTCAGTGACTTGAAAAATTACAATATCTAGAAAGAAATTTGCTACTTGAAAAAACTAGGTGCTTTATAGTGTTCTAGCATAAAACACAGTATTATTTGCATCGGAAAATTGCTGGTGTTCATTCAGATGAATACTATTATTATATGGTCATGCCACGTCCCATACTTGGTAGGCAGATAGCACCGAGCATTACAGAACTGATGTGCTGCTATGACAAAACAAATATAACGAAATACATATACAAATAGCAACTTTCACGTGCTCTCATGGATCTTGATCGATGTATCTGATATATTTTAGGATGTCCGGTTTTGTAGTGATTTCGACATGTGATTACGCATATTATTATGGGCACGTCGTTAGCGATGGCCATTTATGTTGTATGTGTATACTTCTTATTCTGTTAAGAATGTTTCCCATAGTATAATAATTATGGTTGGCAGTCTTAAAGAAAAAGTACGTTAATCGTGATAGTATTTTTGAAATCGATAAATAATATATTTTGGTTCTTTTGATAGCAATTATTTGGTAGAGAATGCCATTAGGCATTAAGTCCGTCTTTTGTTAAATATACCTAGATTTATAGGTGTTGCAATAAATAATAAATAAATAAACTGCAATTAAGTAAACACATCGTCCAAAATTCATTTGTATATATCGATTCTTTTTGATCGACATCTTTTTGATGAAATGAATTAATATTTTATAAAATTAGGACACTTTAGGAACGCTACAAAAAGGTTTAATTTTAAATGTTTCATTAAATGTATACTTTATTTTGTGTCATTCTTTGGGTATCCATTTAGGGCTGTTAATTGTTTAATGTAATGTCATCACTTACAATGTGGTTCGTATCGCGTTAAGTATTTTATAAAATCACCCAATCGCCAGTTGCCAACCCTCGAGAATGTGGTTTCCCTCCATGTCACATAGGACATCCTTGTATGGGCAACGTTTTAAATTCGCGATTACTCGCTTACTAGGACGTTTAGAGATCTCGGTGAAGCGACACGGCCTCGTGGAATGGCATGCCAGGACCACATTTTTGGTTTTTAATCTCGCTCCGGTCTCCTTTGAGTGTACGAGTATTTAGGCGGATTTTTTTGTCGGAAGCATGTCCGTTTCGTTGGCGTGGAATTTGTGGCTCTCGTTCTAATGATCTAATGATTATGGACGTTGATTGCGTTACTGCATCTCAAGTATTCAAACAAGTGATCTTTACAGTTTTTGAGCTGTTTCAATACATATATGTAAATTTTTATTGAAGTTTGAGAAATATATGGTTTTGTACATATATGAATATTTTGAGTATGTTTTACCATGATGCCTAAGACATGTAGTAGCCAGGGTTTAATGACGATGCGAAGATATATAGAACTCAGAAATGGAAATCAGAAGTGTGGCTGTGAAGGATTTATTTATCACAAACATGGCGTTCTTTAATTATTATCAATTATTGCAACTAGATATAAAGGTATAGATTAATTAAAAAATCATTTATTAAGATAAACTAGGACACAAAATTCTATATTAATATTAAATGCTAGCGATCGGTGACATATTAAGAACATTAATTAATAAGATTTTCAATAAGATAATTATATAATTTTGCAAATCGTTATCTTTGTTAACAGGAAGAGTTGGACTTGACGGCGGTGAACAAAGCCGCGATGATGGAACTACCGGCGGCCAAAAAATGGCAGATCTACTGCAGCAGGCGGCCGCCGCCGGGCCAGGCGCCGCCCATAGCCACCGCTCCACAGGTCGAGGAGTACATTAAGGCTCTTAACGAGATCGCTGACGTGAGTTTTAGCAATTAATGTCTTACATATTGATAAGTCTATTGCGTTTGTTCTTCGTTAAGGTGTTAAACTGCCAAAAGACAATTTATTTATTTTTAGCGATTATTTGAAATCATAAATATTCTGCAAGAGAGGTCATTAGAAGAGGCTATATTTTAATTATCTTAATTATGCAGATTGTTTGGAATGCCTAAACTTTGATAGTAAGTATACATTAGAGTATAATATGAATATATAATATAAGTAGTGCTACATCATATGCATAATTTCTAAGGGTTTGTCTTTATCAATACAAAACATTTTTTAAATGTCATCCTTAGTATATAATCTGGTATATCGTCAATTCCCTTTAATGAAGAAGTTCCTATTAAGTTCGTTTTAAGTAACACTTTAATACAGGATTCTGGGTGATACATTTATCCGGCACTTTTTGGATAATATACATGAACTAGTAGATGAACTTACATATATACGTTTCCTTGAAGGCCTTCGCATCGTCCGAGGATATAACACCAGTAGAAGCGTGTGCCCTTGTCGACGGCTTGAAGACTGCACTCAGAACACGGGCGCATAGCTTCGTGCTCAGATTTATCAAACAAGGAGGCCTCGCCGCGTTACTGGAGGCCCTCCAGCGCGCGCCACGTGACGATGCTGTCACTAGACACAACCTCATCGCAGGGATTAAGGCTCTGATGAACAACTCTGTAAGTATCACCTGCCTAAGTGCACGGTTTTGTTTTTTAGGCTCTCAATAAACAATTCCGTTAGGATTCTCTGTTATGTTGTAGAGTTTAGTTTATCTACGGTAGGCTTCAATAAAAATGTAGAGACGTGAAGAAATGATTGATAGGCGCAAGCGGATTGATAGGGCCACTGTGGGTTGCGTCAAGAGTTTTAAAATTTTTATCTGTTGTTATCAAATCGATAATCGCTGAGATATTAATCTGAGATATTAATGTATGCACGAATTCATAGAAAAATATGATTCATAGGAAGTAAATTGATTATCGGAAGACTAGAGAATATTTTCATGTTCAATAATTTGATTAGATGTTTCTCCTTCAACTACCATTTTGGGAGACTCCATCGACTCCTTTGATATTCAGCTCTTGTTGATTACTATATTATGAAAAGTAACTTGTATTTTCCAGGCCATGTCTTGAAGTATAGTCAAATTGTAAATTAAACTTGCCAATTATCACATTTTTCACTTCAAAAGTTAAATACTCTCAAGCAAATATTTATCCCACATTTTAACCCTTAAGGGATAATTACGTGAAAACGCTAACACAGTTTAGTTATTATTTAGAACCGGAAAATGAAATGTAAAATTGTATCTATGTACTATTGAGAACAACCGGTTGTCCAAATTTTGTTTTAAACTTTAGTACATAGCATAGGCTTAGGAATGCTGAATCAATCAGTCGAGGCATTTCATTTCATATTATATTGTCGATTCGATTTTTTATATGTATGTCAAATTTTTCCATCTATGTTGTAATATAGGTCCTCGTAATTTTCTAGATCATTGTCCATTGATTACAATCTTATGGATTTTGTGAGTATGTCTCGACACCGGGGCAATCTACAAATAAGTATGTATTTACATCTGTAGATTGAAAATTGAAAAGTCGATACCACGGCATCACAATAAAACTATTATTTTAATATATCCGTTCAGTGGCCTGATCGTTGGTTCTGTGGTTAATGAGACTGACTGCTAAGCCGCGTGATTTTAGATTTGATTCTCACCCGAGACAAATATTTGTGTAATCATCAGAAGTCTTTTTTGAGTTTTTATATGTGAAATATGTACCTATACATTGAAATGTATGTTTATGAATTCTCAGGTTAGCATATTACAGTCATCAAAAAAAAACGTAACACCACGCCTGTAATCCCCGAAGGGTAGGCAGAGGACTGTAGTACACTCTCACGTTTCACCAGTTTACGTTCCATGGAATAGGTGGTGAACCTATTGCCATACGAGTACACCGGGTACAGATCCAGACTCCGAGTCACTACTAAAAATCTTAAATTAGAAAAATCCGACCCGGGATTTGAACCCAGGTCCTCCCGATCGGTAGTTGTGCTTGCAAACACTCGACCAAGGAGGCAGTTATCATATTACAGTCGCTGTCTAATTTCATATAAAACAGTATTCCTCGGAGATGTTGATAGAAATTTTATTTTAAGTATTGTATCTTATTTAAAATACCAAATTAACAATTAGTTTCATGTTACAGACTGGTCGTGCACATGTCCTGGCACATCCAACGAGCATAGATCTAATTGCTCAATCATTGGACACGGAGAATGTTAAGACGAAGGTGGCCGCGCTGGAGATCCTCGGTGCGGTCTGCCTGGTGCCGGGTGGCCACAAAAAGGTACGTGGAGTTAGCTTTCCAAAGATGTTTACGAAGGAAAAATGCTTAAGGATTGTTTAAGGGTTTTAAATTTTCAATCCCTTAAAGGATACATTTCTTTTGGCAATTTTTAACTTTTTTGTTATGGCCACCAATATTTTACAATGTTTCGCTGTAAAATTAGCAAAAGGCTACATTGCCTGGCAAGAATGCTTATGACGTTAAATTCACCTTTTTTATAAATCATATTGATATGTAAAAAAATAGGTAAATAATGCCTTTTACTCAGAGGATATAATCATTTATATAAAATAAGAGCGACGGAAATAATTATCAAAACCTTTTTGTGACAACTGATTTGGATTGCATGGTACCGTCATCAGCAGACGATATAAGACAGCTTACAATCCGGGTTCCAGGTGTTAGAAGCCATGATCCACTACCAGAAGTACGCGAGCGAGCGCGCTCGCTTCCAGGGCATCGTCAACGAACTGGACCGCAGCACCGGGGCCTACAGAGACGATCTCGGACTGAAAACCGCCATTATGTCCTTCATCAACGCGGTGCTAAACTATGGACCGGGGGAGGAAAGCTTGGAGTTTAGACTGCATTTACGATACGAGCTGCTGATGCTGGGAATTCAACCTGGTAAGTTTTTGGCATTATACTGCTTATATTCTGTAAATTTAACTGAGAGAGCAGTCGCTTTTAAAACAGTGCTTTTAAAGAATATTATAATTTATTTTCGTAGTTTACGTTTTCTTATATCCGGTGAATGCGATGTAAATTAATGGACATTAGGATTTCAAGGGCTTTTTGCTAATTCACGGTTTTTTATGGTTATTTGGCTACGGTCCTTTTCCATTTGACGTACATATGTACCTACTCGTATACCGTTTTAAGTCCATCGTAAAAGCAGAAATAGCAGCAGTGTTAAAGATTAGTTATTATTGTTTTAAAACAATCAATTCACTAAAAGCGTGACCTCAACTTCTATGACAGACATCACTTTATCGTACATTTATATGTAAAATTAGGTAACAGTTCAATATAACAATTAATATTACAAGCTATGTCAATTATTATTCCTTCTCAAATTACTAATATTGAACGTTAAACGTTTTTTTTTCAATGAAGAATTAGATCAACGTATGTTGACGTATATACCTCATGTAGCGCGTCTGATGAAATCTACCCGCAAGTAAAAACAGGCCTGTTTATAGCGCATCGATCAATTTAATCATAGCTGTAACATCAATGACACCGTACATGCTTTAATCGTTCGTACAGAAAAGATGTTGCACTTATAACAATACTACTAAAATACATTATGTAAATGGTTATACCTTATCGGTTTTATTCGGTTACGTAAATCGTGTGTGTTGCGAGTAAGCGGTCGATTTGTAACAAAATGTACAATAGTGGTTATGTGGAATTTTATTCTGTTCTTTTACTTTACTGGCATTGGTTTAAGCGAAGTGCCAACTTCGTTTTTTTAAATGTGTCCCTGGTGTGCTTGTTCTGTTAGAGCGTTTGTTCTTAGATACGTCTCTTTGTGGATAATTTAGCACTATCCAGAGGACTGTACTGTCGCGCCCGTTGGTATGGTAGAAGTTTATGTTTGCCGAAATATATCTTAGTTTGAATTACTAAAAATTAGAAGGATATGACACGTGTATTTATTGTTTATAGTAATCGAAAAACTTCGCAAATACGAGAACGAGACTCTGGACCGTCACATCGAGTTCTTCGAGATGGTACGCAACGAGGACGAGAGGGAGCTGGCGAGGCGGTTCGACAAGCAGCACGTGGACACGAAGAGTGCTGCCGCCATGTTCGAGCTGCTGCGGCGAAAACTGAGCCATACTGCTGCCTACCCGCACCTGCTGTCGCTATTACAGCACCTACTGTTGCTTCCACGTGAGTATTGGCCGTTTATGTTATCGAAAATTGCGCAACATCGGCGATTGATTCTCACATATCGTTATATCTAACTTATATTAATGAGGCTTTTTTAACATTAATATAAATAACTAGAAATCTTATTTATTACAATTTACATTAAATATAATTATTTTTTTTTACGTTAAATTATCGCGTCTGCATATGTGTATTAAATTCCTCAAGTTTCTCAACAACCAGCCTAAAATTTTGACTCCGGAGGCGTGCAATGACTACCGAAAGAATGTTGTAACATTTAAACATATCATTCCAATGAATTTGGGCGATTTCTAAATCTAACTATATTATTAAGTTGGCCTCTCAATGTTAATATTGTGGTATTTTTTTTTACTTTTTTATAAAAATAATTATATACAGCTAAATAAACTCAATTATTGCTATACGAAAAGTCAAATCATTAAATGAGAATAATTATTAAACTTGGCATATAATTTTAAAATAAGATTTTAAAATGTGTTTTGACAATTTTGTTATAAGTTTTGTGGCATAATAGATTTTATCAGGCGCAAAAAGTTAAGGTGAAATTTATTTATTCAAAAATGTGCAATTATATAAAACAATTTCATTAAGTGACGCTTAGCATTAGCATCCATATAATTTAAATTTTTTTATTTTTTATTTATTCATTTTTTTAGTATTCAATGTTCCGTTAATGATTATCTCTCATCATCGACGTATGCGGATTGTTTAAGTTCTTATATCAGGGTGGTATTTCAATCTTTTCGTTTTGGTGTTGACAGTGGAATACAGTCCGCACTCGCAACACTGGCTGTTGCTGGACCGGGTGACGCAGCAGGTGGTGCTGCAGCAGCCGAACGCGCGCGCCAACTCCGACAGGGCCTCCGACAGGACCTCCGACAGGACCTCCGACCGAGACTCCGACCGCGGCTCCCACCGGGAAGGGCAGCGGGATGAGACTTCTGAACATGGCAAGGTATGGATTTCTGTGGATATCAAATCCATCGATCTTTTGTAATAATCATTATTATTATCATTATCGTCGTCATCTACATTTTTTTATTGTGCTGTTGAAATCGGGTTTCTTCTGAGGTTGTGAGTTTAGTATGTGTTGGCGAATTAATTCAAACTGAACTCAGACTTCCCATAACTTTAATATTACGTTCTTATAATCGAACTACGTTAATTAATATTTATAATTTACGTGTAAGTTTTACATTTTTTTATTATTTTGCTCCAAATTCTCGACCGGAAATTATAGGACGCATACATTACTATAGAGCCAATCTGTAATTAAATTCCAGGTGTACGATCCAGACGTGGCCCCCTTGGAGATCAACGTGGGCGAAATCGTGCATCTTCTCGCGAAGGAAGAAGAATTGGTAGCCGCTAGGACGAAAGCCGAGAATTTGGAGAGGGAAAATGTCGATTTGGCCACTGAACTCGCTAAAAAGGTGAGCACAAATACTCTATGGTTATGGGCGCTTTTATTACCAGGTTATATGGTATCTGTCACATATTTATTGGGCAATAAACGGCTTTAAAAATTCTGAGATAGACACGCTGTCACTTCTCTACTTGTATTTAAAAATATTGTCGGACTTATACAAACGTACGGACACGGCTAAGCGCAACCGCACACATGTGCACACGTACACACACATGCGCACCCAACATTCTGTTCTTGTGTAAGCAAACACCCACATATTTACTAGTTATTTCGTTTTAAATTAAATAGCGTATTTGTTACTGTCCTGGTTGATTCTTCGATTTGAAGATTGCCAGTATAACCGTTTTGCTGTTAAACAGCATCTCTAGTATTAATGGAAACAATAATGTGGACTTAGTCTACTTTGGATATTGAGGTTTGCAGGGATACTAAGATTGGAGGTTATTTCAACTGTTATATATAAAAATAAACAAAGCATAAGTACATAAAAAATCAAATGTCATCTGTCAAAAACTAAATTTAACTGTCAACAAACAACAAATTATGATATTGTTAAAATGTTACTATATCCTTCTAGTGGAAGTGATATATGATGTGCCTATCTTAAATTACATTAAAGAAATTGGTAAAAATCCAGCATTAGACTACTATGATAATAAAAATTGTTTATGTATTAGACAGATATTATATAAACTTTTCAGCGGTACAGGGTATATACTAAGGATTTAAAGGCTGAATTAAATTGTAATGTCATAAAGCGGTCTAAAAGCCCTTTATATGGTTTTAAGGCTTTTATTTTTAAGGTCTTAATTTAATTATAAGACATCTGCTTTCATAAACCAGAATATTATGCAGAAACTCATTTAAGATTTGAAATAATGAAATTACTCCATTTTAATATTATGCATACATATTCCATATCCGCGGCCTGGATTCTTGACATTTAGCCAGACATTGTACTAATTCAACGCGAAGGTCTCGGCTGGAACTTCGACATTTGCTTTTCGAAACACTCATGTCTTCGGTTTCATTTTTTCATTGACATCATAGACAGAAATGTCGTTACAACATTTCGTGGCACGACCGGTAACTTTCATCCATACCATCGAGCGTCACGGAGCTAACGTCGGGCGCAGCATGTAGCTAACTCCGTAACCCACTAACAGGAGAAGCAGGTGGACCAGCAGAGCCAGGAGCGCGAGGAGCTGGAGGGCGTGGTGGCGCGGCTGAAGGAGCGGCTGGAGCGCGAGACGGCCGCGCACATGGAGTGCGCCGAGCGCGCGCGCGCCGCCGCCTGTCGCGCGCACCAGCTCGAGCAGCAGGTAGCGCCCACCGCCCACCGGCCCCTGCCGCCTGGCGCCTCCGCGGGGCACTGTATTATCATGAGCCCTGGCCTCTACTTGAATCTCGAAGGACGGCTTTGCTAAAATAGGATAGAACATTGTTACAGTAGTAGTGAAATATCTCTTGAAATTTGGTAAAAAGTTTGTATAAAAAGAATAGAGAAAGGTATTATTTGAATCTTGGAACGTGTCGGGAGATTGAAAAGCTCCGTTTGAAATATTTTAAAACGAATTGCATGATGTTTCCAGCTGAATCAGGAGAGAGTGGAGAGGGCGAGATTCGAGAAACTAGTCAGCGAGGGAAGCATACCTGATGATGCGAAGGTAATATTTGCAAGACATCGTGAAATTTGATGGTACACCTATGTAAAAGTTTTCTTAATATTCAAGTCGTTTATGGTTACACGCCTTAGTTAAACCATCAATAGAAAAGAATGGCAAGATTTTCTTACTGCTAGGCAAAGTTCTAAGGTCGTAAGTGAGTTAGTGATCATATCGCAGGTGAGCAACCTGAAGAGCGCGGTGATCGAAACGTGTTCGATCCCGCCGCCGCCCCCGCCGCCCTGCACAAGGCGCGCCTCTAGCGCCTCGATTTGTTGCTCCAGCTCCTCCGTGCGACAACGTTCCTGTTCTATGGTCGACTCGGCCAGGATGTGTTCGCTCTCGAGATCTACCGGTTCCTCCTCTTCCTCTGCTGCTGAAACCGAACGCATTTATCACTTTTGGATGATTTCTAACGGTTAATTTGAATTCGAATATTCATTACTTGTATAGGTATTTAATATTTGAAGGAAGATACCAAAGTGTTACAACTGTAATATAAAAATACGGAAGCAGTATATATCTGAGTAAATAACAAAACTTTAGGAAGCATTACACTTACATTATAATATTGTACCAAAATATATTTAAATAAAGGAAGAAATACAAGGCGGCATACATAGAATACACTACAATATGTGAGTCACTCTTATTTTATTAAAGTGAGATGACTGTTAAATGTTATTAAATGTTAGGTGACTGTAAGAAATGTAATTTGAACCGTACGTAGCGCGCACAAGTGAAAGTAAATATACAAAAAACTTTGAGACCAAAGTTAACAAGTACCTACGTCTACCGATTCACGTTTATAGTTGGCTAGTTGGCAGACTGGTTAGTGGTGTGGTACCAGACGATCTAAAAGCCTGTGTCTAGACAGAACAGTACAGCGAAGGGCTGCAAGAGGGTGTCGGGGCATGGGGCGGGGGGC
>DWMG01001720.1:0-14589 GCA_018244855.1 Elbella merops | reverse complement strand
ATAAAATGAGCATTATTCGACATAGATGTGAATAGCAAAGAATTGAGATAGAATAGAAATGACATGGTCAATTGTAAAGGTCGATGATGGGTTAATGATTCATAAACTACCAGTATCATGTTTATTATTATCTATATCATCATTATTGAAACCATCAACATCAGCTTCATCGTTATCTATTTAATTAGTATCAACATCATTAATTATTTTATTGAGATGCTACTGGAACCGAGTCTATTCTCAGAATGAGAAGGGTTAAGGTCAAGATAAATTAGGACAGGGTGCAATGGCGCTCATTGAGGGAGGCCTATGATGAGGAAAATACGGATTGGCAGACTTCATAGGCCTTG
The DNA here is from genome assembly GCA_018244855.1 of Elbella merops. Lineage (NCBI taxonomy): Eukaryota > Metazoa > Arthropoda > Insecta > Lepidoptera > Hesperiidae > Elbella > Elbella merops. Next base: position 14,239 of record DWMG01001720.1, on the reverse strand, counting down.
TAGAACTTTGTGGCGAACTCTAAGGAGTGCGACTGTGTTAACGATGTACTCCTTCCACTTAATGTCAATTTCAAATTAATATTCACAACACAAGGACTGTTAAAAAGTTAAAGTTCCACAACTGAAATAACCATATGTAGTAAGTCCACGCCTCCTGCAGTTGCAGAAATGAACTGTACCCTGCAGTGGGATGTAGAAGTGATACAGCTAGTTAGAAGACGTATGTTATCTGTCTACTGGGTTGTGGCAGTTATAATATGTGACGGCTCTGAAAGATATCATTTTCTGAGGAGAATTTTTTCTTAGCAGACCAACGAATGACGACTGCATTTAGCTAATTTAATATGTCACTATGTCACAATATGTATGTACCTAGTCACACATGTTTGGACATACGTAAAATATAATGAGCTGTAAGAAATAAAGTATTTCCTCCGTTCAAAAAGCATCAAGAATAACGATCAAACATGATTGAAGAGTAATTAACTCTAATAGTTTCCTGTTTTAATTGATTAGCGCGTGCAAAATTAAAATCGTAGAGACATTTCTATTTCTTGTTCGCTGTATGCAAAACATCTTTGAAAAGGCTTTGGTGCCGTTTACTAAAAGCCCGAGCCCGGTGTTACACCATCACGTCATCCGTGAATTTATTATTCGTACGAAAATACGGCGGAAAAATTACACTGCGGACCAAATTCGACCCGATTTGTGAAAAAATTACGCCGTCGACTTACCCTTATATTATTGTCCACAAGTTAAGAGGTGCCACTTATACTTTATCGTACATGGATATTGCTTTGATTGATTCATGCAGGCAATTGTCTATAATTATGGAAGCAATTTAGGTATGTTTATTAAATTGGGGAAAAAAATTGTAAATAAATGATATGAATTTAATTTATTCAGCAGTGGTAATTTAGGAAGGGATTATTACGAACGAATTGAAGTTAATTATATAAAAATATACTTATGTATATTATAAATATCATCAAAGGTAATCATCAAAGAAAAAAAGCACTCATTCTTACATGTACTTACTGCGCCAGTGACCTAGAATAATTCATTACCAGTTAATACTTCTAATAATTTACTACTAGCTATAATCCCACTCTCAAACCGATTCTTACAGTCTTATTCGAGGTTGGCTACAGAAATCCAGAAGTGGCAACGCCACCAAGAACCGCTACCACGTCTCTTGCTATCGTCTGTACTTAAAAAACAAATGTGTGCAAATTTCATTTATAATAAATTATAGTCATAAATTAGTAAACAAGTAACAAGAGTGTATATAATTAACAACCTAATATACCAACACACAGCCTTTTAACCTTCAGTTAGAGGTTTTAATTTTAATGTGTTCCGCTGAAATCCCATTACAGTTGCGAAAACCCTAAGGTCGGGGTGGTTTAAAGTAAAAGGTCCGAATAAAATGATACGCGACGTCGTTAAGGTGATTAAAAGGGCTTAAAATATATAACTTTTAGGTTTCGTAACTTTTTTTGTTTTTTATTCATAATTTGAATATTTTTAAGTATGGCCTTAACCTTCTACATTCTGAGAGGAGACCGTTGACCAACTGTGCATTGATGAAAAGGTTGGTGATGATGATGATGATGATGATTATGAATGTTTTTCTCACTTTTCGTTCTCACCTATGTATGTAATTCAAGCAATGTCCCAAACTTTAAAACGTTTTGAACAAATTTGATAGCCTGTACACTAAGGAATTGAGCGGATTGAGCAAAATGAGCAATTCATTTTAATTTTATGTATCGATATGCCATGTAATTGTATATTGCGAAAAATAATTGAACAGAGGGATCTTACACAGTGATGGATCTACAGGAGCACTTCTCGTCTGTAAAAATAGTGATATTTGGCATTCAGTGCTGTCTGCCTACCCAATGGATCTGCTCTGACTATTTTATATATTACATTCATAAAGTTATCGAGCTACGCAGAATTGCTTGGATGACTCATGTAATTGGGTCCAAATATTTCAATATTTCGTTCACATTAATTAATAATTTTAGACTTGGAAAGTTATAAATTATCAACGACGAAATAATCTTATTTTTATACCTAACTGAAATATTTATTAAAATTTTTGCGTTAGTTAGGAGAATGTAATGGGCAGACAAATTAATTATGAATATCTTGAGTGGAATGCTATACACGGCCATCGGACCCCAAGTTAGACAAAGTCTGTGATGTGGTAACCAATCGGTTAAATAACACATATATACTTATATACAAGTATTTACTACAAACTTATATACATTTTTTATACACGAACGAAACAAATAATTGTACTTCCCATGGAAATATTAGTTCTGAGTGGGAAATCGAACCGTGAATCATCAGTAGTGATGCTCACTAAGTACTTTAACAACATTCTAGTAAAAGTTAGAACATGAGCTTCTCTAAGTTATACAAGCTGAAGACCGAGCTCAGTGGCGTGCTATTGGAGAGGCCTATGTCCAGCAGTGGACGGGAGTAGGCTGATAATGAATGAATGAATCAGTGAAAAAATGAAGTTATACGAGTACATATGTACATGTAGTATATACATTTCTCATACATGTACACATTTCTCTATATTACATAGGATATACCCGATGAAAGCTATTTCAAGATACTATGACCGTTTAAACTCACGACTCCTATTGTTCACTGTGAAACAAATTTTTCCAATTTTCATACCCATTTGACTGACTCTGCTATTTTGTCACGTATACTGGTTACGGTTCGTCGGTTCGGGAACCTATTCCTGGCGCGTAGATATGTGGGTGATGTATCGAGGTATTTATTTTTGGGTCTGGACTTACGTACGTGGCAAGAACAGGTCTTCCGTCACGCTCTTGACGTGAAAGCATCGAGAATAGAGTATTGTTAGGTAGAGTTATGGATGTTAAGTGTTAACTTTATTTATTGTATTATTACGCCTGGTTTCTTACGGCGTAGGCAGAGAGTACCCAGAACCAATTATATTTATTGTCACAGACTTGAATGTTTCTTCTACGTTCATCATCAGACGGTTTCTGGGACACCTAACCTCCTATTGACCAGTATCTGATATATTTGAACAAGATAGGTTTGTTTTGATCTCCATCAGCACCCGAATCCCTAGCGCTATTTGATTTTCTTATACAGTATGTGCTAAAATTAAAAAAATATAAAGAGAGATTATACAGACTGTTCAACAAAACGCGAAAGGTAATTGGAAGTATGCCTAATTCTAAATAGGCTGAATCTTAAGGATTGTGGCGTTGCGCACTTAACAGCTTTATCGTGCGGTTTCAAAGCGTTGCGGCGTTCCGTGTTTATCTCTATGAGCAAGAGTGAGAGGGAAGGTGTATAAGGTGCTTAATAGTATGACGAGAAGAAATTAAGCAATTTGTTTCTTACACATTGTAGTTAACAAGAAACAACTGCTACGATATATATGTATATTATATAATAGGAGTGGACTTTATTGGGCTGTATTTTTCAGTTTTGGGTGGTGTAGCTGACATTTTTTGAAGTTTAATATTTCTGGTTTTACTCTTTTGAAGTTTCGTATTAACCAGGATATTCTCTAGCTTAGCTAAGGCAGTAATCTGGTTAAATGTCAAACATCTTTCGAATAATTTTCAAAAGCTTTCAGGGTAACTAATATCCGATTGCTAATACACTCCACAGAACAAAACACGAAAACAAAATGATAGATGCTGAAGAAGAAAAAAAATATTTTTTTCTTTTTTTAAACATCTTATCCAGAGTCGTCCACAATAAATTTTTATAAAAAAGCATTTGTACGAAAACTCCGTTTGATTTAGTGACCCGAGCATCACCGAACACCCACTGGAATTGCTGTTAGTAAATCATGTAGAGGCATTATGGCATTATTTTCCTTGAATCCAATTCCACTATATCTCCTCTACCCCCATTTTTTATACCCTTTAGACTCCATTGCCAACTTGGAAAGACGTATGAATATCATAATTTAGTCTTTGTGTATATTACAATCATTATGTCGCTGATGGTAGAGTAAGAACTCTCCGATAACGGCGTGCTTGTATAAAGAGTGTGATAAATGTTGAAGCAGCACTTCAGGTACATGAGTGGAGATATTTGGTACTTGGTGCTTTCTGCCTACCTCATAAGAGATTTAGCGTAACGTTATAATAATAATCGTAATTTACTTTTCCAGTGGCACTAGTCGCAAACCCGAGTGAGGGTTATCTTTACAATACTCTATTTGTCTCCTATACATTAACCACAAAAGTAATTCAGACATTCTTATATGAAATTAAAAAGCCTGGATCAGGAACTATAGACAAGCGTGGTACACGTTACTCAGTACCAAGCCTTTGTGTTTATTAACGCTTTTATGCATAATGAGCATTTTTATGTCGTTTTACTTTGTTCATAAATCTTTTTTATCCGTTGTCGTATTATTGCATCTTTTATTATTGTACCTTATTTTGTCCGTATTAAGCAGTAAATAACAAGGGCTTTTTCTTACGTGTCCCTTACAGGGTTCAGGCAGAGAGCAACGGGTGCCAAATTTCTCTATCGTTACGGACCTGACGTCTTCTCTCTACTTCGTCGTTCTCCATTCTCTATTTATATGATGCTGAGTAAATAAAATTATTATCTTCTAGTGAAGTCATCCGCACTTAAGCAATAGCAATATTGTCATACAAATTCCGGAGGTCCAGTTTCGGGAGGCATTATAGGGTCTTTAATTCCATGCGATTAGTGGTAGCGGTCCCCTGTCATGGGTTCTCTAGGGTCGCAAGTAACGCTCGTTTGGAATATAGAGTTTAATAATAATGTTTATCTAATGAAGTAGGAATTTGTCGATGTCTCTATAAATTTGCTTAATTTGTTCTTCTTAGTGGCATGTTATACTGTAACTGTTAGAAATTAACGATATATTTAAGTAAAGACGATGTTAATGTTATTATTCCTTAGCTTTACTCCTACCTCTATCCTTACAACTAGTCAGTTTAATATATACTTCATTTTGAGACTGTCACGAAATATTTAAATCACACTATTTAACCCAAATATTTTGAAAAAAACTATTGGTTTATACTAGTAATAATTATAACGTAACATTACGCCTGTAATCCCTGAAGGTGTAGGCAGAGGAGTGTGGTACACTCCCTCATTTAACCAATTACGTTTAAGCCCCATGATAGCCATGGTATAGCTTGTTGCCATACACCGGGCACAGATCCAGACTCCGAGTCACTAATAAAAATTTTAAATTAGAAAAAGTCAGTAACTAACATTACTTCTTACTAGTTTCACTCTCCATACTAATATTATTTATTGTCTTTGTACGTAGCAACTTTTGTTCGGCACACCACAAATATTTTCGTAATTCCTAAAGAATTTATTTACGAAACATACCAAAGTTATATCGGTGAAATAATTATGTAAGTCATCTAATCTAATTAAGCGCGTTTACGCCTTATCCGATATGCTACCGATATCGGATATGATCAAACGAGATCCAATATATACTCTTATTTATATCGTGAGAGATGAGCACAATTTATTTATATATTAATACGTGAAGCAATAACTTTGTACCCGTTTTTACGAAAAAAGGCGCAGACGGAGGAGTAAGAAATGTGGCACACTCATAATTTATATAGAGAAGGAGTGCAGAATGCCAATGTTTTTTACAAATTATGCATAAAAATACATTAAATCAATGAAAAAACATTACACACTACCTTGTTTTTGACACAGTTACGAATTTATACTCGTACCTACTTTTTCGTATACGGTTAAAGTTTTTGATCAAATTGACAATATATTAATATTGTTTGTCTTTAATATTTATGGTATGTTTAATATGTGTTACAAATACCTTAAATTGAATTAAATAAACCATTTATTAATCACATTCTCATTGTCAATGTCAGACATAAGACAGATTGTTCAATAACTAGCACAAAGGAAAATTTTATATAAGCGTAGTCTTTGATTCTGGACAACGCTCAACCTGATTTTTGTATGATTACGATCGAATTTCGGTCGCTACTGGGTCACCAGTAATAATAATAGCTTGAAAGTTTAACACACACTTTAATCTAATTCCAAAGTAAGCATCTAGTGAGCATGTGTTATGGCAATCAGACGGCTCATAAACTACATGTATAAAAAAAAATGTGTACCTATAAATATCTACTTATATAGATTTATTTGCACCCGAATACAGCAAAAATATATTTGCTCACCACACAAATATTTATTTTGGGTGGCAATTGAAGTCACGACCCCTAGCGCAACAGTCAGAGTCACTAACCAAGACAACAACGGTCTTTGGATGGAATATAAAATTGTATTATCGTTAAATATACATAGGTATAAGTATAGTATACCATATAGAGGTATTTCAGGCATAAGAATCGCGAAATTCCAACATGATCTGCAATAAATGGCCGGGGAATTTACAGGCTAATATCGTAGCAAGCAATTGAAAGTCTAGCATATATTAAATACTTTGTGACATTTCCACGTACAAGTACAGCCATCCGATCTCAAAAGTAGAAAAACACAGAGCTGATAATCTACATTATGTGAACTAACGTACCAACGGCCTGCATTTTACTTAAGTCCAGTAACGTCCAGTCCACCGCGCAACGGGTCAGTCTAACGGCACGATATTAGAACGGATCGGCCAATGATATCGGATAATGTGCGATACATTAACTACTTTCGTTCATTAGACAAATTAATCATGTAGGAACTGGGGTAGTGACAAGTATTTCATGTCTATTTTGAGACAAGAGGTGGAGTCGGGGTGTATCGTCCCTAATTTATTTATAAATTTCAATGAAAACGCCCGTAGCGTTTAGGGGGTTGTAAATTAAAAACGATGGTTAGAATTAAGCGTATTTAGTTGCTGTTTGCCTGTAGACAGATTGCAGGGGTCTGCGAACCAGCACTTGGCCAGTCTGGCAGACTATCATTCATCATCATTATTACCAGCCGTCATCTTCCACTGCTGAACTTAAGCATCTCCAATAGCATGCCACTGAGGTCGATCTCTAGCTCGTCGCATCCAACCGCTGCCAGCCACTTTACGTATGTCACAGCTCCATCTAGCCCACTAAACCTCACCTATGTATAGAGATCGCTTCCGGTTATGTTTCATTGTTAATTAATTAATTCTTCAACCCTTGTCATTGTTAAAGAGACCCTTGTCCAACAGTGGAACCTTAACATGATGATGGGAAAGTTAATTTTGATACATAAAATTTTTCTCCAACATGGTATTTTTACATACATATGTGTTTAAAAATAATTATTTCGTAGTTTCAGATACATCTATGATGTCCTTTTTATGATCATGAATTGTATTATTAACTTGTTAAAAAAGTATTTAATTATTTATTCATTTTATTCACGGTTTTCTGTACTTCAATGAGGAGGCATTACAAAGGGCGTACTTATAGCCTAATGGTAAACTCCACCAGTCAACGTTTGGTGAATGGTGAATAATAATTAATAGTATTTTATCTTACAGAGCACTTTAATCGAATTCAAGGTTAAGCACAGGTTAGGGAGCCAATTAGTCTGATATATAATACCAACATAAGAATAATTACCCAAACCCACTCAATAAACTAATAATAATTAAATCAAAACAAAAGAGGTTATTAAAATGATACCTTTTCAATCTGAGAGTATTTATTTACATTATTTTCAAATCAATTATTATTTTTACATTAATTTTACATTAATTATTTTATTAACAGTCCGGTAGCTATAATATACATACATAGCCCATGCCTAGTTTGGGATCAGGCGGCCGTGTATATAGAAGTCCCAAGGTATTTTATATATTAAATTTTAAAGTAAAATGAAATTACTAATGTATGGCAGAATAAGAAAATAGCTGTTGAATAATTTAAAATAAAACATATTCTACATTTAAAGTCAAAATTTTGTTCCTAAGTCAGAGTATAATTTTTCGTTATACTGATAGAGTTCGCAAAGAAAATTCTTTCACATAAATGCATGGTATTATTTAATAAATTATTGTGCACGTGATGTGACTATAAAGCCAGCTATTTACCGTACTGATAAAGCTATATTACGAAAGTGGCACACAGTCAAATGAATTATTTCAGTAAGTTACGGAATATGTATATAAGACAAAGGTCGTAATCCTTCCCATTCTGAGAAGAGCTCTTTATTTCTTAAGGATACACAAAATATCGAAATGACGTTAAAACAACATTTTTTTGTATGCGTGTTTCTATAAATATAAAGTATACATAATTTTACATATGTATATATAAATAATTAGCTTAAATCTGTGTATGTATCTGAACTTCTAAAACGTTCGACCGATTTTGATGACTTTTTGTGTTTGACCGAATCCTTGTATAGGTTAGATTCACAATTGGATCAGGTAAACAGCAACAATTAGTTACCATTATTATTAATTATTTTGACGGACATGTTTTATAGGTTTGCTTAAAATATCAAAAAATCGAAACATTGCTACCTTCCGCTCCCAGTTCCCATTAACGACTAATATTTTTTGAATTAATACATACATAATATGTTCATGAATAATGGAACCTGTTTGGAAAAAAATAACGTGTGCGGTGTCCGCTGACAGCAGGCAAGTCAATGTTCAGGCTGGACAATGTCTGGTGGGTCCTTTAATAATGTATGTATATAATATAAACTAAGTACGTATATAAGCATGTAAGTATAATTTACCAAGTTTTAATGACGTGCATTAAATTAGCTTTATTATATCGCGTGACTGCAATGAAAATTTTTATACTTTAGTTTGATGGCTTGCGAAAATATTAAGTTTTCAAACGGGTTTCATGAACACTGTATAAAATAATACTTAAAAAATGAAAGCCGGCGATAAAAGTGCTGTATTGAAATATTTTTTATATTTAGCCTAGCAATTAGGCAGACCGGCCACCTGATGGTAAGTGGTCACCGTCGCCTATGGACACTTGCAACACCCAAGGTGTCTTCAATGCTTTACGGACTTTAAATGGTGTATTTCCCTAGAAATGTAGACAGGGAAGTGTAGGACACTCCCACGATTCATCCGTTATATTGTACTCTCACTAAAGGATAGTGGGTGAGCTTAGTTCCACGAACCGGACACAAATCAGGCTCCGTACTACTTAGGGAATTCTTAATCATAAAACCCGATAATACGAGTACTTTGCTTGACCCAGGGGTCGTACTCAGGACCTCTCGATTAGTAATCGCTCATACAACCAGCCTTAGAGACCAACGAGGCAGTCAAATGTGTTTATACTTGTATGTATTATAATAGCGGTCTATTCCATGGGACTTTTATCATAACTGGTGATCACTGTGAGTCTTTATCTAATGCTATCTATAACAAGTTGCGCACTTTGTTGCATTTTATAAACGGTATTTTCCGGGCCGTGTTTGTTGGGGAAACTTTGTTACAGATTGTTACAGTGTTGTACACAGTGCTGTGCATTTCGCTCGCAATAAATATTACAAATATACTCGTTCCTCGCTTTCTAGACAACATTTGAAAGGATAGTTGTATAATATACGTATTTTACTGGCTGATCGTGGAAGTGTTCTACTATTCTCTGCCTATTCCTTTAGGGAAATGCAGACTTGATGTTATGCTAACGTGATGAAATGTTAAGTTTGATGGGCCAGCCGAGTGCAGTGTGCGATATACTCGGCAAGAGAGTATTAGTTGGGCAGGAGTTTTGATGACTGTACTTGGTGATAATGATGATGATGATGATAGTGATAAAGTATATGATGATTTTTATACTTTATTGTCTACAACTGTATTTATTTCAATTTTAATATAAACATTTTTATTCCATCTCCTCCGTCTAGGTTGTACCGCTTGTATGGATGACCTCTTACTTTTTGTCGAACACACAAACGCAGACACATACTGTTCACGCAAATATGCGCGCCATATTATATTTGTATCAGATAAAATATAAAAGAATAAACACATAACTAATCTATGCAATTAGGCATAGCGCACTTATTAATCTGTGCTAATAAGCGTTCAGTACTTTGTAATAATTACCGCGCGGGCTTCCCGCCCCGCGCACCTCACTACCCCTTCTGCTCAAGCGCCGATCGCGAACAACAATTGTAAATAACCAAAAGTTGAACAGAAATTTCGTTATATAGAATGAATAGATTTTATTTATTTCTTGACATCTTGCTTGGCGTTATAGCGTTCTTATGACAAGATGATGGCAAAAACTTTAAAAATATCCTCACACTGTCTTCTTAAAATGTTCTAATCTCACCAAAAAACGTTGCAGCAGTTGGACAGATAGACTAACAACACGCAAAGTGTTTTTTTTTAATAGCTTAATCCATAAACCGAGCTTTTAACCAATGACAAAGAAAAACGATAAAAAAATATATAAATCAAAACAATACTGAAGGCATAATCCTGGTAACCATCCTTCTTAGTGATAGTATTTTCATTAACTTCACATATTATTATTACAAAAATACAAGTCTAGTATCATAAACACACACTTTATTAATATATTCCATATTTAAATTAATTTACTTTATACCAAACCCATCAAACAGTTATCAGTCCCTTAAAGTCAGATTATAACTCGGGGCCATTATGGCTCGGCCAGTTATGACCCGCTATAACCGCAGAGGCTGAAGTTGGTGAAGTTGCCCCAGTTATCCGCACCTGTGGAACGGTACCCTTAGAATTTACCCTTAAACTGAACTGGACGGAAAGGTTGAAGTTTCTATGTGGTTGAAATTTATAACTTTTCGTATTTTGCGTACATGTTCGCTTAACAGAACTACAGAAATAATTAATTAATGTACAACAGGCATCATGTGTTACGAGAATAATATGGCGTCTATACGTAGTCAGGTAGGTTTGAAAATATTATTTATGATATGAACTACTAATACGTGTTTTAATTGATTTATTATCGTAGAAGGAAACAAAAATATCAAAAACGAATTTCCAATTTTCAACCTAACGATCATACACTTCCCTACTCTACTGAATCTACATCAGTGGCTGGTAGCGTTTAAAGTTAAAATCACTTCCGCTGGGTCAGGTGATTTCAGTGAACTATGAGATTACCAGACCGTAGTTTTAAACTTTGCTGTCAGACTAGGAGTTCCGGCACAGCTGGTAATGACTAGTCTCATACAGAGCCATTTTTATGATATACGTTTTTTCTAATACGTTCGTATTTTTTTCTTGGCCATTTTAATAAGCAATTTGGAGTCTAATACTCGAAGAGATATTTAAAGAAGTACATGGTACGTATATTCCGAGATAGTCGTTAAAATAATAAAACACGTGACCAATCAAATAAAAATATTTTATCAACACATACCAAGGAACAGTTCCTTATGAAAATTCACGATCCCGAGAAGAAAAGTCATGAGCTGCAGTAATAAACCGCTACATTTGAATCGCGATAAGGGAAGGTAGTTTGTTAATATTTGAGTGCGCACGTCGTCTCGTGCCGCCAGGGTCATTTATCGTAAGACCGCCGCGGCAAACGGACGTCTTGAGAGTGCCGCCGTAAACGTTTATTGCTTTGAAACAAGGCTATAAGGTTACGAGTTGAAGTGGGCTACCAGATAAAGGTTATTACGTTGTTTTTGAGATTGCATAGAATGTTTCTTACGGGTCTATTTCTTGCCGTGCTTGGACCAAGCTATATACCTAAATGATTATATATAAAATGACACACTGTGATGTTGATCAATTAATATTCGTTAATAATTTATGTTGACTGGCAATATATTAATAACATATCTCAGTATGTTTACCTGTGATTGGTTAACAGCGGTTAATAAGTTAATCATTAGTGAGTAATTATGTACGACCGATACTACCAATTATCGTAAACCCATAGGTTATTATGTCTGATTTAAGTTACACAAATTGTTGGTTAGGATAACAGGAAGCGTGGTCAGAATAACTGTTTTGCTAAAAGGATTAATGACCGATTTAATTAATGCTTGATAAGATTCTGTTAATTGAATCGTAATTTGTACGACGTTTAATATAATGTAGTTTTTTTAGTTTTTTAAATATATCTTTAGACTAATGGTAGCCGCACAACGTACTTTACTAATCCCCGATTTAATGAACGCTTTTGCTCTTTTTGAGAAATGAATGCGACATTTACAATCGTCCGACCACATTATTTATGAATTCTTAAAAAAAACATTTATCAATTTTGATTATATGATATTTACAATACATTTGCTGTGTAGAGCCCCGCATAATCAACAGGCCATAAAAGCTTATATTAAAAGTGTAGATTCTGCATAGTAATCAGTGCAAACATATTCATGTACTCGTAATTGAAAAGAAATTGGAACAGACTTTACCGGCATGTATCAGCGGCAGATGCATTTATAAAACATACTACTGACCACTGACAAATTTTGGGCGTACAACTGTTTGAATTAGTATTATGTTTTATTTGACCATTACTTAATATTAATAATTAAATTCAACAATTAAGATTAACAATTAAGATTTAAAAACTACGATTTACAGGCGAAGCACTGCATCAACTACTTAATGTAAATTTTAATTAGAACCGTTATTGGAAAACAAAATATTGTTAATTCTATTGTTCACTGTATTGAAATGTCCACGTGTAGAACTGATCATTGAATACAAGGTCTAGTTGGTCATTATTTCCATAAAATGGGTAAACTGGATAAACTTTCCATGAAATGATGTGCCAGCCACACAATCGTTATGAGCAGCTATTATGAACATTTTTCACCGCAGCTGTTTACTTACGTCCACAAGAAAAAAATTCCCGACATTTTTCTTGAAAAGCGCAACTCGTCTGTTTAATTCAGCTCGTTTAGAAAGTATGTCAGCCCAAACAGCCGAGACCTAGGCAAATGATCTTGAACTTTGCTGCGAAAGGTCAAATGCTGCCAACATAACACGTAACGGAACACGTCGTTTTATACTGACTACACGTAATTTTACCTAACAACTACGCCTTTTATTTGTTTCACAACAGTTTTATATTATCTCATATCCCATTCTTAATTTATTTTACGTGTAAATTATAACAATACAATATAGTCTAATAGAATGAAAAATACAATATTTTCAAATTAAGATCTGATTTAGCATGTTGTCTTGAATCCTATCGGAAGCAATCAGAGCGGTATAAAATCATTGTAAATGTTGCTTTAACAGTGACAATGAATGATATGTAGACATGTGAGGAATTTGGACAGTCGATTTCAATAAAACACGGATCTGTCAATGACATCAATCGTTTCGGAAGCCCTCAGTATCACATGGTGTTATACATATGTATATATTTATTACCCTATAGATTCTTGTTACATGCTTCACAGAAACCTTAGAAAGATATTGAAATGCACTTTCTATTCTATTCCTTAGTACTTACTATTATTCTTATTACTTGATGGTGAAGCGGTATCTACATATACCTACATATACGTGTCTTTTCCGAAATATATAATTTGACTATAAGGTAATTTATCCCATACAACATATCATTATATTTGGCATCGTGTATATAAAATGCTTGCTACATGAAACGCTTAAGGTGGACTTAATATGCGATGCCAAAATAAAAGTTGCTTTCAAACTGTGGTTGGTTTCAAACAAATTCGAACCATCCATTTAGTTCTGCTCCACTAAGGGCCGCGTCTCGTTACTTCCATGCGAAGGGGCATCGCCCAGTTACTTCCTTATGAAAGGACCGGCAAAGGCAGCAAGTCCGTTGGAAAATTCGGCGATTCACAGTTCCAATCTTTGGCTGCGGACGCGATGCAGAAAATTGAAATGGATTTTGGGTGTGCCCACTCCGCCACGCCTGCGAAATATATGTTCCGCATACTACCCTGGCCCTAGTCTTATTAATAATATCTTCGACTAAGCTGCGAGCTAAAGTGTGACCTGTTTTCCGCTCTCATAAATTTTCACCAAAAAAATTTTTTTAGAGAGTTGCTGATATATTATAATATATCAGCAACTCTCTGCAGTTATAATAAACAAAGTGTGATTAATGTTTGTAGTACGTTATTAGTAAATGCTTGGTTGTAAATTTTGAAAAATATTTGTTTATTCGAATTCGAAACCTGCACACAGTTGCAAATCCTGCACAAAGTTCTCCATAACAAAATAGACTGTCCATTTCTAATTAGTAAAATTAATATTTCTGTTCCACGCAGA
>DWMG01001719.1:0-14590 GCA_018244855.1 Elbella merops | reverse complement strand
GAAAAAAAATATAAGCGGACAAAATTTAAATGACAAGTGACTGTAATGTACATAATATTTATTTAAAGCAGTTTCGGCAAAAATATATTATTTCAAATGTCAAATTACGATCCATTGACATACCAAAAATTATAATTTACCAAAAACATACCTCAGTGATATAGAAGTGGCATGGCTAACGTCAGTTTCTGACACGGGTGAGGTGGGTGTGACGGGCGAGGAAGGGAGTAGAGGAGACGCAGGAGTGAGTGGAGTGACAGGAGACGTAGGCGCAGGCGGTGATGGAGACGAGGGAGGGGATGACGTGGGCGGCGACGTGGGGCTACCAGCGTCTGTAGGGCGGTCCCATTGAGTACGCCGGAGTGCGTGGTTAACGTAATATGGCCTGCAATTCATAAACATTATTGTTAAATATCTATAGTTTTAGGTTTTGAACTATGGTACGAAGTTAAATAAAGCACAGCCTATCTTCAACGAATTTTAGATTAATGGTGAGATATTTTCACAAAAATTTCTAGACTATATGTATTAGTTATAATTCATTATTTAAATCTTGTATCAGAAAGAAAGAATGTTAAATCTGAATCACAATAATTTAAATAACCTGTGTCAATCTTGTCTAACTTTTGAAGAAAGTTGAAAACTGTATTTTAAGGTTTGATTGTGTACTCAAGACTATATTTTATTGCAAGATCCAACACATTAAATGAATGTCCAAATCACAATAATATGAATTTTTGGACTTGTCTTATAAACTTAAAAAATTAGAAAGCAATAGTTACATTTATACAACAAACCTGCCACTGGAAGTGAATCGCTCCTCCCAATGTTGTGGTAGTGGTAGATTTGTTATGTTTGAATTGATGGGTGGTTCTCTGGGGGCTCTAACTTCGCCTGCGGGACCCACGACCGCTAAGGGAGACCCCTCCCCTGCAGCCGAGGCTGGCTCGCCCCTTGCGCCATCCCGAGAAAGCAGTGAAATGATAACTTGACCCCGGACTCCACATGTCTCCCCAGAACTGTCTTCACAAAGCTCTAGACACTGATCTGAAAGTGATAAAAGTAGATAACTAAAAAAGTAGATAACTAAAACCATACATAATAAATATCAGCTTATTATAATGTTGTTAATTATGAAACTTTATTATCTTACAGACTCAATGTTTACTCATTATTATTTGTTTTAAATTATTACGCATTTTATTGAAAATATGTTATTTTTCACATGTCATCAAATCATTTTAAATTTTTAATTTCACACAAAATATGTTTTGTGAAACACTTACCATAATCTAACTCTAAATCTCATTTTACCTAAAATCTTATCTGAATTTGTTTTTAAATAATGTTGTTTTTATTTTTTTTTATCTATTATCATACACTGTTGTAAATGCTCATCCTATTATTTACATGGCTTCACCTCTGTGTGAAACCATTCATAAATTAACACCAGTTTCAGTATTAACAAGATAAGCATTTAGTACAAATGTTCATAATCTGCTTATTTCTGATACAAGGTAAAATCAATAAAGTACATGATAAATGGAATATATTTCAACAAAAACTTATCAAATATAAATACATGGCCTCCAGACAAATGTAAGATAGTAAAACTTGAAACTTTCCAAAGGATTCATTTCAATGATAAATGTCATATTGTGCATTTGTATGTAATTTCGTAGCTGTATTATACAGCAAGGTTATCCTGCTGAATAATTGTACTAGAATATTCTATATTTTCTTCAATAAGCAGTGGGTCCTGAAATTGGTTAGTGGTGCAACAAGTCATATGAGCTGTGTTAAGTGACTGAGTAAAAAAAGGATAGGTAAATTTAATTTTGAGAAACTGCAATGTTATAGATTAATCTCCTTTATTCTAATTATTTATTATTATTTATTTCCATTATTATTTATTTCCATCTGCGAACGGCTGCATCCAGATGCTGGATGTGCCAAGCCAAGTACAGGGTGTGATGGCAATCATTGGGGCAGGCCTATGTCCAGTAGTGGACTGAGATAGGCTGATGATCATGATGATGATTCTTATTAATCTTTCTATAAGAATGACATGAACTATATTCTAGTCTTACACTTCACATACAAAATTACATCAGTACAACACTACCTAACACACTTTCATCATACACTTATTATGCATGCACTAGCAATGTTTACCAATAATGAATCTTAAGACTATTTCACGATTTTGTATCTAAACAGGTAACAAACCCATTTATATTACATAACATTCTGTGTAATTGGACTAAGTTCAATATTCATGAGAAATTTTGTTATTCAACGTTGCTTAAGCTAGAATATTATGTTAGAGAAAAATTGTTGAAATGTAACAGTGAATGTGGTGCTTAGAAATTACTTTTTTTTTGTTATGATGACATATCAAAATTAGTTAAATAAGACAATTGGCTTATGTGGTAAAGGAAAAGATGAAAAATTAATCTATTTTACAAAAACTACTAGAGACAAATATGTTCTATATGATAGGTAAAAGTCAAGATGTATATTATATTGTGATAAGAAATGATTCAGATGTGATACAGATATTCAGAAATAGTAAAATGCAAATGAATATTTTGTAAACAAATCTTACTAGTGTGTAACTTAGAAATGTTTTTATGGAACACACCGGATAATATTGTTAAGTTGTTTTGCAATGGTTTTGATTATGAATATAGTGCATTTATAGTCAGGATGGATATTTTGGATAAATGTGAAACCTGTGATTATAAAAATAGATGGACTACTTACAACCAGTGTCTTTTAATTTATGTACTGTAGACGGTTGGATGCGAACACATCCAAGAAAACCAGATCCTTGTCTCTTATGCACCTTTCTTTGATTCCAAACACTGCAAAAAGCATTGTAACATATTTATTATTACTTGAAGAACAATGTTGAATAATACAATTCTATTTTAGTACTGTATAATGTGTATGTACATGTACATGAATTAATCATATGGGACATTATAAAATACAAATATACAAAACATATAAAAAAAATACGTAATAGACTTAATAGCCCCTATAACAAGGCCATGCAGTGGGATGGACAGATTGTGGTACTGATTCATTACAGTTATCATACTATCAAGGCTGTGCTATCGGAAGATAAATATTATAAACAGAACAAATATCATCTGATAGTGATAGTGGTAGCTTAGTGGATAAGAATTCAGTCACTCACTCTGGGGGTGTTGGGTTCAAATCCATGGCATGCACCTCTTTACAAGAGTGCATTTTAAATTTAAATATCACATGCTAACAGTGAAGGAAAACATGGTGAGGAAACCTACACATCAGAATTGAAAAAAGTAAACCAAAAAATCCTAAGGTATGTGAAGTCTGCCAACCTGCAATTGGCCAGCATGACAGACTATGGCCTTAACCCTCTCAATATGAGAGGAGACCCATATTCCAACAGTGCAATTATAATGGGTTGATTATTATCTACTATTTATAACATTAATCAATGTTCAACTGCGCTGTCATTCCTATTTTCCTATTACCTACAGTATCTATATAATATAATACATTCTGTAAAATATCACACTTGTAATTCCATGGAGAAGTACAGCACACTCCTATGTTTCACCTATTATCTTATATGAATGTGACACCATAGAATAGGTGGTAAGTCAATTAATATACACCAGGTCTAAATACATACTATCAGTTACTACTAGGAATATCAAGTTAGTAAAACTTAACAGGACCCTACCCAGGGATCAAACCTAGGTTTCTCAACCAAAAGGGGGATAATTTGGTAATAATATATTGTCTGTAAAGTACATATATTTACAATAACATCAATAAGTTTATATGTATATAATAATATTGAAGAATTTTATTTATACCTGATAGTCACACCTTCTCCTTTACTTAAATACAAGTCATAGTGTGTGTTCCACTTGGGATCCAAAGTGGCTTTTACAGCATTTGTTGAATATACCTGTCCACTACCATCAACTGCAATTTTTGCAAACGGGTCTGGCAATCCTGTGACAACATTAAATAATATTTTTAAGCTTTATATTTAAGAGGATTGACATGTGTAGATAGTTTTATAAAGAATTTTATTGATGTGAAATAAAGCATTATAAATATGACAATTTATTGTAACAAAAATAAATTTAAATTATCATTAAAGTGTCTTTAAACAGTGTAATGGTAAACAGATTATCTTAAAATGTGTAAATAACATTTAATTTTCCTTGAATTTTCATAAAGTTCAATTATACTACTGGCATCATAATGTATTCTGAGAACACAGATAAACCAAAATATCTAAAACCTTAATACACTTAGTCATATACAACAGCTAACAATCATGTATGGATTTCATAACATTACAATGCAAAGGGGTACCGTCAAGGCTATCTTTTATACACATTACTTAATTTACATGATCTCTTTGAACACACTTAGATAATAATAATAGCTTGATTAACAGTGGCCACATACAATCTATGTTTTGGGGAATGTCATAATGAAGCTCTGTGCTGTGTATTTATGTAAACATACAAAAAAAACATCCCCAAATTATCTCATCTTTCGTATCCTAAGATTAATATCAATTTACAGTCCAATTGCTGTTTTGAATAGGCACAGCAAGTCTTATGTTTTTCATGCTAACAGACCATCACATAAGAGATAAACATTCGACAACAAAACGATGAAATCTTAAAATTCATAATTTACACCCAACATTCAAGAACAACAGTCAGACAAGTTCTATGTAATTATTACGTATAGCCTCTGAATGATTATAATTTGTCAGATAATGTAATATTGAAGCTATTAAAACCGAATATATATTAAAAACTTACGGAATATATCTCTGCGTACCAGGTTCCGCGCGCACAATACTAAAACGAAAATATAACGTTAAAAATTTCTGAAAATAGAGTCGGGCAGAACATTCTCATCAACTAAGTGGTACGTTATGTGAAAGGAAGTGCTACCACTTACTTGTAAGTCGTATTTTTTGTGCTCCGTATTTTCGGCTTGAAACTGGAGTGGACATTTTATATTTTTATATTCAACTAAACATGACACCGAATTAAATATTTATTCAACACTATTTTCAATTCCAATGTATAAACTATTAGCCACCATTTTTATTCTTTCTCTAGAACTACAGGGTTGCCACTTGCCAGACTAAATTATTATTACATAAAATCACTAACATTTCGGAACATGAAAAAGAAATAACATCTTTATGAAAATTACTGTTTTTTTATTATCTGTAATTTCCGTCTGTTGTTGTAAAATTACTATTAAATAAAGTTCTGGTTTCTCTAAGCCGAGTGACTATAAATCACAAAACATGTCGAATGCATTATTCGCAAAAAATATATTTTGACACGAAAATTTATATTTCATTACATTAGTGCAGTTATTTAAACTGTTGAAACAGAAACTTTGCTTGTAGTGCAATTTTAGGAAAAAATAATGTATATAATTTATATCGAGATTATTAAAGTAACAGATGTCCTCTATGATAGACAGAAAAAAAGTAAAGAAAAGATATACATTTACTTTACATTGAAGCAAGAGTTCATACACGTTATTAAAAATATAATTTAATTAATTTTACATGTAACAAAAATAACATAATTATGAGACGTATAAATATTAGTCTAATATTTCTCTAGATCTAAAATTACATTAGAACACATTTCCTTTTGAGAAAGTAGTTCAATTCCAATAACAACTTTGCTAATTAAAGGGTTTTTTCTTTGATTGTTTAGTAATCTGGTTGGATCGTTAGACCTCTTAATAGAAACTATGTGAAAAATACTGTACTTCACTCGAGTTTCGGTCAATTAAATTTCTCTCAAAGACAGAGGCAAATAAACCAGGAATAACTATTTATGAAATAATATCATTGTGGCTTTATGGCGGAGGCGATTAGTAATCCACTCATAAAATATACTCAGCACACAGTTGCCAGCTTTAGCTGTAGTCGTATCCTATTGATCGTTGTCCTATTCCGTCTTTGCTGCATTTGGTTATCGATTATTGATAATATAATTATGATAATAGCAACAATAAGCATTAGGTAGAATTCAACATTTAAGACCAATCTACTCATTTTAAATAACATATTATAGGGAATAAAATAGTTAAAATTTTTTTTTTCTTGTATTGCCTCCACATTTCACTCTCAGCCTAACGAATTTAGAAACCATGTTCAATCGATGATTTCATTAATTAGATTATTCTGGTAACCCTAAGCAAGATAACACAACATGTCAGTTAATAAATACAAGATACACGTAATGTAAACAAAACAATTTACAGTCACCATTACCAAAAGTTTATATAAATATAATTATCATAATACGATACATGGATAAATGTGTTATTATGTACAATTTGATATGTTTATGATAGAGAAACCGGTGATAAGATAACATCTGCCAGTGCAACTACGAGACTATTTCACTTACACTTGATATCCAGATAAATCGTAAGTAATTTCATTTCGTTAATACAGTTAAAGCTAACTACTTATTTTACTATTAAAGCTATTATTGTCATATAGTGTATGAAGAGAGTGATCAATGTAATCTCTCGGGTTGGAAGGATTGATATATAGGACATTCGGTATCCTTGTCAATGACAAACATTTTCTTACAATATTACATTAGCAATAGCAGTGATAGCCTAGTGGTTAAGAATTCAGCTCCTCTCCGGGGAAGCAGGGTTCGAATCCATAGCGCGCACCTCTTTACAAAAGTGCGTTTTAAATTTAAATCTCACTTGCTAACGGTGAAGGAAAACATCGTGAGGAAACCTGCACACCTTAGAATTTATAAAAAAAAAAAAATTTCTAAGGTGTGTGAAGTCTGCCAGCCCGCACTTGGCCAGCATGGCAGACTATAGCATTAACCCTCTCAATATGACAGGAGACCCGTATTCCAACAGTGGAATTATAATTTTGTGGATTACTACTTATAGTGCTCTTTTAAAGAAACTTATTTCCAATCAACATAAAAAGTAGGCGATGCACGAAGCTGGCCTTTTATATTTAACATTTGAAATAGTTTATAATCTATAAATATTCGGCTCCTCACCTTGGTTAAAGCCAAATCGAACTTGTCATAGTCAACATCATTGGGATTGTAATCGTCTACTGCATTCGACGATTGTTCATCATCAGCTGTTGTGACATTAACGGGATAAGCTGGCGTAACGGGTATCGCTTGAGTTGGCAGGGCTTTTCCAACATTCGGTCCGAGAAACACACTCTGAAGTAACGGTTGTGGCACTTCCAGCGCCCCACATGTTATTACAGGAACTGAAATAAAAATAAAATGTAGATCATAAACAAATAATAGCTTTGTCGCAATAATAATTTCAGAGGGGTTGGGAGAGGCCTATGTCCAGCAGTGGACTGAGATAGGCTGATGATGATGATGATGATAAATAATTCGAGGACAAAGATTGATCCTACTAAAGACAAAATATTACAGACCTGAATTTATTATCTAATTAAGACAACGAATATACATACGAGTACGTTTGGCCTTTTACACTTTGAGAAGCAGGAGCTTGCAAATTTCAATGCGACAGTTTTAGGATGTTTTATTTTAAAAAGCTGAATATCAGTTCTTTCAACAGCATGACATCAACCTAAGTGGCAGTGCTTTCTCTCAATAAGAAGAGTTATTATTAAATTCCATTCATGTTTTATGTTTATAACGGTATGTGATATAAGATACTTAAAGCTACCCAATTAAATGACTCACCACGTGGTCCTTTGCCACACGGTAAGAAAGTGGGTACATAAAAATATGTTGTTCTTATTTCTTACTAAGAACCCTCAGAAGTAACCTACATCCTCAGTCCTGATTTTTCGAAGCAACAGGGCCAAATTCGCAACTCACTGTACATTTATTGTGTTGTATAGCCTTCTTTTAATTCTGATATAGGTCTGACTATAAGTTAAATGATAAAAGGGTTGATGATGTAACATGTTATTATTATATATCTGTGTCTTGGCGGAGAAAAAATACTTCCAGGATATTAAGATAGCAGGGTGTGGCAAGAGGCGACTAGGCCCTACGTTGGTAGATTGCAATATGACATAGTCTAATTAGGAGCGGCTTAATACACTGGCAGCACTGGCAGCAAAAATACACACAGCAGCGTAGGCTTTACGGGAAGCCGTGCTTTGCTATCCCCAACCCGCATACCCATCGCTGGGATTATGGGCAAAAACCTCTAAGGTGAAACCAGATCAAACCAGAGTAAATGTTTGAACTGGATGCTGATGAGGGTCATAATTATGAGATATATTAAAATTACATCTATATATTATACTATGAAAATGGTTACTACTAACATTTTCCATTATACGTAATGATGTCTGATATACCTATGTTGCCTGTGTTTTAATAATCAATTTTATAGATTTCGATAAACCGAATTGGTATTTGAAATTGATTTGATATAAATAAAATAAATATAATTAGATTATCGACTACGAATTTCGCAACTAATGTTCAAAATTTTTTCATCGTCCGATGTGATCGCTTTTCACCATTAGTACCAATTCGTCGTCTATTTTCTGTTCATCAACATCATCACTATCACAAGTATGAACCATGTTATTGTTTCTTAATTTGATGCAAATCGCCCCTCATAAAGATAAGGGTTAGTCCATATTTAATCTCTATTTTCCGTTGCTAAACAGTAACTAATATTTACAAAATACCAACCCCAAATTAAACGCACAATACAGTTTTATTTATTATTGGGACTACCGTGCACCTGTCTAACAAAATGTCACATCATCATCACATCAACGTTTACCGTTCAACTGCTGATCTTAGGCCTTTCCAAAGGTGTGCCGCAACACAAAATCCTCCACAGA
The DNA here is from genome assembly GCA_018244855.1 of Elbella merops. Lineage (NCBI taxonomy): Eukaryota > Metazoa > Arthropoda > Insecta > Lepidoptera > Hesperiidae > Elbella > Elbella merops. The sequence continues at coordinate 5,688 of DWMG01001719.1, read as the reverse complement.
TCTCATAGCAGAATATACAGTGAATTTAAATTCAAAAACAAAATGCGAATAAAGTCAATCCCTTATTCCGTTCACACACCTTTATCCAAAATCATGAAACAACAACGGAGTACCTTATGTAACAAGACCGATGCGAGGATGAGTAAGTACATTTAATTTGAATTTTTGGTTTTAAAAAACTTTAAATTTAAAAGTAACGACGTAATTTCATGCTGCCCATAATCCACGGAAGGGTAGGCAAAGGAGTGTAGTATACTTCCACGCTTTATTACCAAAAAATCATACCGTGTAAACCGTAGGCACAAAAAGTCTAATAGTACCCGACCCGGTAATCGAACCCGGGATCTTTGGATAAGCAGTCACGCTTGGAGCCATTGGACTAACGAGGCAGTAAACTTAAATTTAAGGACTTATTTAAATGAAAAAAATGTTGGTCTTCAAACGAAACAGGTATGACGACAATTCATTTCTGTGAGAATTTACAACTTTTATTTTTTACTTGTATGTGGCACGGCGAGTAAAAAGGAGACTTACAAACGGTAACGATCATCTGATTATCCTGCTCATCACGCAAATGTCCGTTTTAGGTAGAAACAGAACCCACAACGACGTCTCAGCTGTCTGGGTCACTAACCTCTGGACCGGACCAGGCCAGTCAAAATAACCACATAAGATCTGAACGAATAAAGGTTCTAAAATATTAAACGAATTAAGAGATCAACCTTTACAGAGTGAAGTAAGTATTGATTACATTGAAAGTAATGATATATCATCATCATCATCATATCATTAGACATAGGCCTCCCGAAGAGAGGGCAAACACTATCTTAAAATTAATGTACATGTTATCTCTGAATATAATAATCTTTCAGTAAGTAAAGTTTACACAATAATCGCTTGACCTTTCAATTTATCAACACACGAAATAACTTTAACATGATCAACATTTTTCTATATACATATGAATACGAGTATCTATAACTGAGAATCAGCGGATATAATAATATTTTATGTGTGACCTTATGCGGTTACTTTACCCATTGTGTGTGAATAGCAAAGCTTAAAAAATTTGCCTTACGGAAAATACAAGACTACAGCTAGATATATACATATATTCACAACATTAGCAGTGATAGCCTATAACACAACAAGCTTGACGTCATGACCGAGAGTAGGTTTATTATAGATATGGGTACTATTTTCCCTATATTCATATTAATAGCATTGTCATATTGTATCACATAAGCATTAAAATATGAATTTCTTGAATAGTACATATGGTTTTTTAATATAAAGGCTTTCGAAACCCTCGAACTGAATTATTAATAATAATAATTAAATCAATGTACGAATATGTCAGTTATTAATAAAACGGTGTTATTCTGAGAACTGTTAATAAATACATACCTAAAAGAAATATGAGATACATCTTCCTCGTGTAAACAGTATTCGGTGTTTGAGGAAAAAAATACAATTAACGTAAAAACTCCTTGGTACTTAAAATCACGACACAATGAAACTAAACTTTGAGTATTATATTTTGTTATCAAATAATAATTTGTGAACTGAAACTAGCACATAGCTTTATATTTATTATTGTACTATATCCTTAAACATTGATACGTGTCTACTTGGTGAAAATCAAAACACCACTGTGGTACTGGAGGAAGGTTTCTGTATAACCGGTCCGACGTGTAACGATGATATGTTTTAAGGCGAACTCGCGATCAATGCCACGCTTCGGTTTTATCGGCCAACCGGACACTATATAGCGGCCAAATTTGTAGAATTCTCATTTATAAACTCGCACTGGGATTTTATACACTTCATTAGAAAACCACATTGATAAACCAGGTTGTTTTGATAACGAGCGCCGTTCTTATTATTAATTTGTGTTGTGTAATTTATGTTGTGGTTTTATTATGTCCACACTCTCAAATCGATAACTCTTTGTTTTTGGTTGAGGTCGTAAACCGAAAACTGATATTCGCCATCCATTTTAACATAGTATTTAGTAGACCACGGGTTTTGATTTTCTCAGATCCTCGTTTCCAACTACTGCCAGGCACATTGGATAGGTAAATCCTCCCTCCACCTAGCTGGAGGGCATCCTATATTGTCTATGTATTTATTGCTAATGGGACTGTAAGAATAGGGCGGTGTATAAACATTAGGGAGATCACAAACGACGATTTTTTGTACCGCGACCGTCACGCAACCGTCGCGCTTCCTAAGCGTGACTTTCGCGACTATTTGTTTACTGTCTTATTAAATTATGTAACTTAAGACCTCCCGATCGATAATCATCTTTGGAGCCACTCAACCAACGAAGTCAGAACATCAAGTTATTAATGTTGCAAGATTAATTAAAGTATAACAAGCTAATAATCTTTACAGATACAGACTCAAACTGTACTGTCCGTTTAATTTGTGCACGCGTAGGAACTTCTTAAATCAAATTAAACTGAATATTATAAAATCCTTATTCATAGTACATAATGTAATCCCAGAACAGGTAGACAGAGGAGTATAGTACACTCCCAGGTTTTACAAGGTACAGTTCCCACGGAATAGGTGGTGAGCCTATAGCCATACACAGAATTAGACTCCGAGCCAGTATTGAAAATTTTTAATTTTAATCAGCATTTGAGCTTGTAATCACAGGACCAATCAGACAATCCATTCACTAATATTCATCACATTCACTTTTATTTATCAATAGAAACAGGTGGGACTGAGTATAGTTTATAAGAAAAGTTTAAGAAAAAACTAGGTAGGTACCTTTAAAAGAAGTAACGGTATTGATGCATATTCTTATACCCTCAAACATAAAATTCATTTGTAAATAAGCTACTTACCTAAAATTTCAATAATCTTCGCATCTTGTGACCTTTTAGTTTGTAAATACGTAGTAAGGGGTTTTTCCCGACCAGAAAAAAGAAGTCAAGCTTGCTTCTTGCTTGCTTGCTTGATGGGTAGGTACAAGATCTATATTGGTACTAGTTCTGCATATTTTGGCCAGACGATGCATTTTTAATTTATGTAAAAGATACACTCACAAATCCAAAACAAAAAAATGTTTACAAGCAAATGATTTATAGCACCTATATAATTATTATTATATTATTTGCCAGAACTATCACACATTTCCGAGAAAACTGTTTCACAAGCAAAATAACGCGTAAAAGCTAGTGGAAACTTTATCGGATTTGTATAACTACATGTTGAATAATGATTTTGATATCATGACAGAGGGCACGACCCAATCTTTGGATATTTACCCCTTGGGTATATAATGTACACAGACAGCCAAACGACAAACTTTAACGGGCCCCTCCAACCCCACACCTTGCCACGTATTCCTAAGGCGCGGGATATTTTGATGGCCAAACTATAGTTAAATACACGAAAACTACAACATAAAAGTATTTGTTACAACTTTCACGCGACGACAACCTCTTTTACTTTCATGAAGACTGGGTGCAAGGAAGACTAATATTTTTCGATTTGTTCAACCATAATTATATACATAAGTACCGGCTTAACTCATGTACATTTTTCGGGGTGGCCATTTGTGCCATCCGGAAAAACATACCTGGATTAAGCCGGTACATATTTGTATATGTACCGGCTTAATCCACGTATGTACGAGATTGTTCTCGTTCGAACATATTGAGTCTTTAATAGTGTTCAAATATGAACCCGAACATTTATCATTTATAACCGAAGAAATGAACAAAACACTTCAAATGTAACATGTAACAATGTTAAAAAAATAACTTTATTGCGTTAGACATAGAATTCAAGGTACAATGTGAAACGTTAACAATATCTCCAGTGATATATCAGGACTTAATTGGCCTCGTCCCGTAGCTCTCCGGTGTGCTTGTGAACAGTACCGTAAGGACCCAAAAATGTAGACCTATCTGGAAGAAAAACGAAAAACATCTATAAAATGTATTGGTATGGCAAGAGCTATATTGAAGACAAAGTACAGACTTGCTGTACGGATGTACATATACAATATTTATTTATATTTGGAGTTAAGTGCTTACTGCTTACCCCGTAAGAGACCTGATGGCCCGAAATGATAACAATAAATTGATATCACCGCAAATGATGTCTGTAACTAGATTAACTTTTCAATATCAAGATAATTCGACGAGTTATTTTCAGCATTAAGAAAGCCTCAACTCACAACCCGTATGCATAGCATCTGCACCGTAGACAAAAATTCCAAATAGGAGCAAGTAGGGGGGCCATGTCCAGCAGTAGATTGTGATAAGCTAATGATGATCATGATGGTAATAACTTACCATGTAAAATATGATGAATATCCTAAAGATGGGGAACCTCTTGAGGACGACACCCAGCCGAACGGACAGCTTGGACAGCGGCGAGGGGGAGACGTGGCGCGGCCGTGGACGACTCTCCTCTTGCACGTGAATCACGCTGTGCGCGTGGTTCGTACGGTAAGATGACATTTCCGTTTTATATTTTGACTGCAGCAAATAATTTAAACCATTAATTATATGACTGAACAGCTTGTCCAGTGGTTAACGAACCTGAGTGCAGGGTAGTCATGGATTCATTCCCATCCAGGATGAATATAGTGTCATGGACACAAATATTTATGCTGTGCCCCGAATGTAAGCAATATACATATTTATGTATATGTAGATAAGTAGTTAATCCGCCGTCTGGTTACCATACATCGAAACACATTTAGCACAGAAATTGAAACAATACTTAATAACACTCACAACTGCGTTCCATGTAAAAATAAAAAAAAATGTCCTTTATAACATTTATCCATATTCTATTTAGACAATTTAAATATTGCTCACCTCCAATTTCTCCAACTGTATCCTGAGGATATTTTTATCAGCCAGTAGCTTATCGATCTTCCCTTGTCGCTGAACTAGCGTCTGAGTGAGATAGTTAATTTTGTCCGCCTCTATGGTGTCGTGCGTGACGTCATAGTCTCCCACGTTCAACGCACTGGTGTCTGAGGTGGGCGCCGTAGAACTCGTGTCGCGAAGGTGTTGCAACTCGTCTTCCTTATCCTGTAGTGCTGTCCGTAAGCTGGCTATCGTTTGGCCCATCTCCATTTGCATAGATTTGAACTCCTGAAAGTAAAATCTATATACAATTTTTGCACTGAATCCCATTCTATGTGGAACTTACTGTCGGTAGCTACGATATGACACCTCTATTAAATAATTTTTTTTGAATAACGATTAGAATCCAAAAACTACAACTACCGACTGATATATTGATATCAGACGGATAGATCGGAAAAATTCAGTAACATCATATTTTCTTGATTTTGTTATGTCCATTAGATGAATTTGTCACAAAGGAAAATAGGGAACGTTCACTATTAAATACTTTAATTGCCTTTATTTAATGAATGCAATAAAACCCTGAAAATTAATCAATTGGTAAATCATCAACGCAACGCACCTTTCCGATCGCGTTGTACTGTGCTTCCGCCCGGTTTCTCGCAACGCGTTCTTCCTTCAACGCATCACGCAACGCAACAACGACGCGTTCGGCCGCGTTGTGTCGTCCCTCTAACTCGGCCATGTTTTGCTGCATATCATTACATTCATTGCGAACTTGTGATATCGCTTCCGATAACTCATCGCGTTCATCTCTGTTTTTTTTTAATAAACATCATCATTG
>DWMG01001718.1:0-14592 GCA_018244855.1 Elbella merops | reverse complement strand
AGAAAATGTAAATTAGAAAATTTTGTAGTGTTCGACCCGGGAATCGAGCCCGGGAGCTTCCGATCGGCAGTCGCACTTGCAACCAACACGACCAAGAGGCAGTCTTCTACACGGGAATCAAAGCCGAAATAATCCTATAGAATAATCCTATAGATAATCTAAGGTATATTGATATACTACTAACCTAAACAAGAATAATATCTACAATGAAGTACTATTTTAGGTAACAACTAATAAATACGACTACATAGTTTATATACCATATCTGCTGAAGAACCCGTAATCTTTGGGGTAAACGAGCTCTGGAGTGAAGACCGCAGCTCGGCAAACGTAGTGTAAGACGCCCTGCAGCTAGGTAAGATGACGATCTGCGAAATACATCACATAAGCTGGATGCGGCAACCCAAGAAAAGGGGACAAAGGATTTTATTACGGGATTAGGATCTATAACCAGTAGTGGATTGAATTGGCCTCAAGATGATAAACAGGAAGTATTTATTTAATTGAGGCCAATATGTGTAAAGGATGCTTTTTATACAACCAAAGAGAAATCATTGTGAAATCACTCGACGACGAACCATAAAAAATATAAAGCTATAAAACACAGTAAATATCTAAACTGCATGAAGTCATACTTGCCAATGGCATTAATGCTGTATATTTCCCCTCAATAGGTGAAATTTAACAAGATGTGATGGACAAATTTAAAGAAGTGAAAGAAAAAAAAATACTTCGATATTAACCTTAGACAAAAGAAAACAGTAACGAGCATGTGCAATAAACATTCCCAATACGTACTATCGACGTATTTTTCATTAGACCGACAGATAAAGAAAAATACGCAATGCTAAAATAAAACGGAGCGCGGCGCCACGCAGTCAATATTTAGGCAGAGCGGAGCCAACGTTTCCGTCGTGCTAATCACTTTATTGCGCAGTAGAATCAGGGATGGAGACCACACGAACCGCCGCGGCCTGATTACACCCGTGTATAATTGCTGCTCTTACAAATGACTCTGAATCGACAAGCCGCCGATATCCAAAATGTTTTCATTAATTTGTGTACATTGTGCCAATACCAACATTTGTCTGATTAATGCCGCTCTCTATTTGAACAGTTCGCGCAATATTTAGAGGCGACGTTTCATGTGTGTGTGCGTAATTAGTAGCTGTTGTTGTTGTTGTTTCGTTATTTTTATGTGTTGTTGTAAAAACTGGTAATTTATTTTGGTGTCGATATTATGGTGGATTAACTGCTTAGCTGTTGTATATTGGTTAGATAGTTAAATGGGTAGATGGATGCATAGATGGATGACCGAGAACGGGATAGATAGACAGTTTATTGTTTAGATCATATAATTGGTTATACTATGTACACGGGACAAATGCAAATAATGGGCGGTGTTATCACCTAAAAGTGATTTTTTTCCCGATAACTTATGGAAATAATTACAGAAAACGACAAAAACAAATAAACGGCAGGGTAGGTTAGTATACACACGAAAATGAAATTGTTCATACGTGTGTCTAAGAACAATAGTATACAGAACAAGAAGAAAAGGAATAAGAAGGAACAAGTGAGAAAGAAACGAGAGATGAAAACCTAATATTGTAGACTTATATAGTACTCATCAACGTATTTTCTGAAACTATTCCAATGTTTCAGATTTCCACACGAAAGCAGACACTAATTCCATAAAATGATACCAGAAAGAGTGAGAAATTTGTAGAACAATGATGTAAAGCGTAGAAAACTTTAAAGTACGGGGAAATTAGAAGAGCGAAGAAATTGATTAAAGAAAATACAGACAAGTTGGAAACTTTCTCACAGATATTATGAATTAAATGCAAATAGTGTATGAGTATACCTTCGGTGACCATTGGAAGCCACCTGAGCTTTGGTCGAAATTGTGAAACGAACATATTTTGGAAAGACCTAATATTAGCCTAATACATAATTTTGAACCCGTTTAAACTCCCAGGCGGCATTTGGAGAAGTTCGCCCATCCGATCCCGTTTTAGCAACTGAATTCACTTACTACTTTTCTGGCTTATTAGTCTAAATTTAATTATCTTTAATAAAACTTCACACAACAATATTTCATAGATGTCGTTATCAGATTTTTCAAATTAAACATACCTACCTACCCTACCTACCAACCCGTTTCAGTCCGGAAAGTTAGTTCACAAAATTACACGCTTAAGCTTTGATACAGACTATCTCCCTTAAAATATTTAATTAATTAGTTTAAACAACTCCGTGTAACATTATATACGTCTGCGCCACCGTTCAAAGGCGAAACATGTTTATTTCTGTTTACTAGACCGCGATTAGTTCTGCTACGCAAAATCTTAATCTTCTTTATGTGCGAAGGAAAAGCAGTCATGCGAAACTGCCCTAAAAACTTTATTACTTGGAAACTATTTCCACTAGTCGCAAATTGAAATAATTCACCCTATCCGTGCGCATAACTTTAAAGTAACTTATGAATGGGCACAGAACCCCTTCTCACTACGCGACAATGTTCAACGGTGGAAAATGAGAACGTATAAATACTTATACGATAAACAAAAACGAGCGAGATTGCTTTGTCGTATTACCGTTGTTTAATTTTAGAGTGATTATAAAATTATCATGTTTACATTTCCCAAAGACCACCTTCAAAGCGACTTGTATAGTCAATATAAAAAAATTCAATTTAATCCAATTAATAGGGTTGTATGTAAAAGAATGATCTATGTAAAAGAATCGCGACAGGTCTGTAGAAATACATAGAGATATTTGGCTCTCGGAGCTCTCTGCCTAGCCCGTGGACATGGCGCATTGATATGATAATTTTATGTAAGACATTGTTGATGTTGCATTTCTCCATTTTACGAACTGGTTCAAGACTCATGACAATTGAAATAAAACCATGTTTATCAAAGAAAATTACGTATGTAGTATGTACCCTACGTACCCCCTATGTACACTACGAGAGAGCGACACGCAGCAGGAAAAGGAAATGCATTAATTACTGCATCCGGCAGCCAGCGTACAGCTATCAAGCTTCAGTCAGGTCCAGAATTATTCATCATTGCCTACAACACACAATATGTTGTAAAAAAAGTAACATCGCGCTTGTTATCTCTGAAGTGGTAGATAGAGGAATGTAGTACATTCTCACGTTTTATCAGTTACATCTACATCCCACAATCGAATAGGTAGTGAGTCTGTTGCCACACAATATGTTGTATTTCGGATTATAGCTTTTCTCACAATAAACATATTAACATAAATGTTGTGTTAAACTTTTATCATATGAAAAACATATCGCAAATAGATATGCTTTTTACAGTTGTTACAATTCAATATAATTATTAATAAAACGTAATTCGCTATTGTAAAGTTGGTTGTGCCTACCACATATTCTCGCCATCAGCCGAATTAGTTTTTTAAACCTGACACTTGGCGCCATCTTGTTGTTTTTATAATATCTTGTGTATAGAAACAATGAGAAGTTTCAAGGCTATAATAGTCTAAATAGTAGATGGACAGAAAACGGAAATGCATAATGACGCTCATCAATTACTCTCTTCGACATCTCTTATGTTATTTAAATAGTGATGAATAACACATAAACATGGTTAAACAGTTCGTATGCCTGCCAATTCCAATAAAAATATCGGCTACACGCTTCAGAGGGATAACAATTACGAAGCCTACCGAAACTATTTCTAATCAAGTTCGCCTTTTTTCAAACGGAACTAAAAACTGAAACTGGATATATCGTTACTACAGATGTTTTACAGGGTAGGCGGAGAATATTATGGGATTAGTGTATTTATTTAACATATTTAATATATTACAGAAAGCAATTTATTGCAAACATATTTAATGGGTATAACATACATATTTGATGTATTACAGAAAGCAATTTAATGCAAGCATATTTAATATATTTTGAGTAGTTAATGTTATTCGAAAGTAGTAGTAGTTAGTAGTTAATGTTATTCGAAATATTCATCATCATCATCAGCCTTTCTTAGTCCACTGCTGGACATAGGCCTCCCCAAAAGGGGGTTTATGCCTTAGTTTATGTTTAGAAATATTATATAGTATTAATAAAAATATATACGATTAGGTATAAATATTAAATACATAGAACAAGCGTAGGTTTGGGAGAACGATATCAATTTAACAATACAATAACAAAGCAGTAACATACAAAGCTTAATACCCAAGCAGCGCAGTAACAACTCTAACGAAATTTTCTTTAACCAAATTACCTCGTTTCGTATGACTGCAGAAATATACCGAGCCGAAACTAAATACATTTGCGGTATGAATGAAAGATTATATTTTTCTCACAAAATTCACTAAAGGAAATAAATCCAAGACCACGGTAACGGGAAACCAGCTAATAAAAAACTTTCCATTGGTCAAAGGAGAAACGTAAAATACATTTTGGTTATAACTAAATTAGTAGCTAAAATATTTTCCGTTGTATAAATCCGCATTCCGCTTTTAGTTGAAGATTTTGAGATTAAAACTGCATTCCATTTTTAATTCTATGTTTCAAAATTTATATCTACTTATAGTATAGTTTTGTTTCTTTCTTTTTTTTATTTATTTATGATGTGTATCACATTTTTAAGCATAAGCTAACAAACAGGCAGGCAGGCCACCTGATGGCATTGGTCACCGTCGCCTATGGAGAGGTGCAAACCAGAGGCATTATTAACGTGTTGCTAGCCGTGAAAATTTATTATTTAGCGACATCAAGGTTTAACTAATGATGGATGCCCCCAGGTATTCAGCATGCATTTAATGAAATAAATATAGACTATTTAAATACATGAATAGTACATATATAGCTACTTGAGTACCTAATTAAAATTAATCGTACTTCAACTTCAACTTATTCAAAATATTTTGACATAGTGAATCCTTCAAGACAATTTGATATTAAAAAACAATGTAATGCTGAAAATAAAAAAAAGACCTGTACCATTATCAGTGTAAGATTTATTAGATTTTAATAGAAGTATATTTTCATTATATTAGAAAAGAGCAACCCTTGTTTACGTGGCCGCGAGCGTATCTTTGATATGAAATTCTTTTAGAGTAGACCGCACGTCCCAGCGCCCCACATTCACTCATATTTTAGATAACGTTCGACTGTTTCTCTCACTCGCACCCGGAATGTGAATAAAAATACGTATATTTCACCGTTCACGAGTATTGTGCGAAGATTCTGGAATTTTATGTGTTCATAATACGTTTAAAATACGAACGTCAAACGCATACGTTATACCTACCGAATGCGCAATACGTTGCCCTCTAAAAGCTTGCAGCGGAAAAATTAGATTTGGATTTTCCAATTTCACTAGTGTAGGTTTACCTTATTGGTTAAAATTTATGTAGCAACTGCACTTTTACCGTTTATTCAGGTCACTACGCTTTTCCGGGCCAGCCGGTTAGAGCTAAGTCATAAAGTAAATAAAATGAAATGTATTTACTTTTGTTGCAGATTGGGCTGAGTAAATTCAATTATGTTTGGCGTTAGAAGATTTCACGTGCACGAGAGAATGGAAAGTTCGAGACGGATGTTGAGATTGGAACGCGGCAGATGGCAGCACAATACAGTGACGCGCTGAGGCAACATGGCGGCGGGCGCGCATACGCGGGGCGGTGGACCTCTCGCGCGTATTCTTCTCCTGGCTATTTTGCATGTTAATTTTATAGGTAAGAGATATATTATATTATTCAAACAATTATTGAAAGACAATGAAGAATCTACAATGCAATTGGTGTACATTTGAACTTATCATCGTCATGATGTGAACGCTAAATGAATTGGTAAACGGCTGATGTCGGGCTTTGTTAGCCGAGTGGAATCGTTGCGTTTGTCAATATAAACACTGCAATATAGGGCTGAATCTCAATGTTTATCCCAATTTAACGTTCACAAAATAGGAAACCGTGCTATAATTTAAAATACACTACAACCTTTTTCAGTTTACCCTCAACTGATAGTAATATTCATAGTGCAGCGTCATTCAAAAATCAAGCCAATTTAACCCTTGAATTCCTCGAATATCTTTTTTCAGTATTTATTGGATGTCAATATTTTAATTATCTCAATAATCATTATTATATCGTTACACCACGTCTCTAGTGGGCAGGTAAAACATACCGAGTGACAAATATACCTTTACCGACGTGATGTACTTCTGCTAAATGTAGCAAATTGATAAATGATCAATCTACACATACACACACGTTGGTTTCGAAGACTTAACGAAGGAGGAATGTCCCTATCAGCCAGTGTTGAACCTATTCGGTCAAGACAAGTGGGAGTTTAACAATTTTATTGATACATAACTAAAACTGACGTCAATCTAGAATTCCTAAAATAGCAGATGATAACAATTTTATAGTGACAAAAATTATTAAAATTACAGACTAAAATTAGAACAGCGTAATAGTTCTGTGCGAATTGGGTTAAGTATCTGTTTGGCTAGGACAAAGCGTGGGTTGTAAGCGAACGCGACGCACATCCGTACATTCCCGCCAATAGGGTTGTCTGTAATCTTTTTTAAAAAAGGATGTAATTAAAAAAATATTAAAATTTTTTTTTATGAAAAAAGCAGAATCGGTAATTAATCATATTGTTAATGTGTATACATAATCAGCAGTGGACGGGAGTAGGCTGATGATGATGATGATGATACTTAATTACTTTTATACACAATTACAATTACTCCGAAACATATGCTACATCGCATGCATTAAGATGAACTATTGATGCATTAGCAAATGCACTTTGCACTTTTGCATATTAGACCATAAACATATCGCATATATATATATCACACATTAAAATACTGTAGGTACGATAATAGTACATCGTCTCAATTTTTTTTATAACATTTTTAAAATTGGGACCTCCTGCATTAAACACAATGATGGTTACCACGTTTACGACATTCGTGCGGTCCGTGTCCAGAGTTTTGCAGTCGGTTTCATTTAACAAAGTGCAAGCTTTCACAACGTTTGCGTGAAATTCTACTTTACGACAATACACCGCCCGTTTAGACGCTTATAAAAACTTTTTTACACAAAAAACAACCTGCCTCAACAGATATTACAGCACAACATCCGTTTTTATAGAGTTGATACTGTGAATGTGTCTCTACATCTCGCGAAAGTCAACTCTACTGTGTTAAATATAGAGTACAGCACATAGCTCACTGAACAAAATAAGCGAAATGAGTGCGTGAACGATACGTTAGAGGAATCTTTTTATTCCTATATTTGAATAAATCATGATGAATAAATTAACTATAGTCTGTGCCGATAGGTTTCAAATTAGTTTTTTGGAAAGTAGTTTATTAGCTCGGCTATTTTGTTTCAATTTATTATTTATCTGATATTTTTCTGGGGTTCTTGTTATATATCATCAGGCCTAGTCCCTTACGGGGTAAGTAACAGAGTCTCAATATCTCTCTTTTACAGACCTGTCGTGCTTCTTCTACTATTCCTTCTGTTCTTCCACTTCTTTTTTTGTTTACAATACGTCAAATATATCTGCTCTATTTTACTTTAATACATCTGATTAACTAGATATAAATATAACAAATATAATACATAACAAGAAACGTAACAATGTATTCCCAAAGACATTTAATTAAAAATATACGAAATTCAATTCAGCGACATATGTATACAATTCGAACATCAGTTTAAAAAAACAATTATTTTTCATACCGAAAATATATATGATATTTTCAGTTTGTCTGACATCAGCCGCATTACACTCGAACCCGACATAAGTCCGGCGAGACATTTGCAAATGGATTTTTTGTAGTCACTTTTGAATCGATGATAAAATATAAAAAGCGGGGCACAGTAACGGAGATAAACCCTTTCAGTGCTCAAAGCGGTGCTCGGGTCTCATTGAAAAACGGTCCACGGGTCAGGACGTCAGAGCTCCCGGGAGCACGCATGATGTCCTCTATATAACAAGAACTTCGAATACGAACGTAAAAATCCTTCTTTGTTAATTACAGCAACCGAAGAACGCACTTAGACATTATTCTAAGCTGTCGAAAATGATGGAGGTACAAAATTATAATTGATTTGTCAGCAATTTAACATATAGTCGTGTAGGGGGTGAAGCTCAAAAAAACGTTTAAAAATCGTCATACAATCATGTATCAAAAAGTAAGGGTGTTACACTCTATTCCCTTTTGAGAAATAAAGGAGTGATGTCGCGGTATGTTAAAAATAGTCATACATAGATATTCCTTCCGAACGGCAGTACTATAAGTTCATTTTTGAACAATTACGTTTATTCTCAACCAATTATATATGATTGTAAGTATCTCAGCACTTAAAAGGATATAAAACATTACACTGCGCAATCATAATGATATTTAAAAGATAAAAGAGCGTTGTACTGCCCCTATTAAGGGAGATATCGGTGGCAGCAGCAAAAACCTAGCCCAGCGGCGCGTATCTAGACACCGCGAACGGCGGAATTAAATTAATCCACGTTGTAAAATTTTCACTTGCCACCTTATCTCGCGTAGTATTGTCGTTTTATTGTGCCTACCCCGGTACCATTAGCGAAAATGTCAGCGTCGGTATTGTATCCCGTCGCGGCCGGCACAATGATGGCCGCTCGACCCCGCCCCCCCTCGCAGAGGAACAAATTTCAACGCCTATAATAAACGAGCACGTGAATAATGAGAGAGCCTTATTTGATGCAAATTTTTGTACACACACCTATGTTGTTGTATAAATATTTTTTATATTGAACTGTAACGTGAATATGATATATTTTACTATTAAATGTTTTCGTGAGTGTTTATACACATAACTATATATGTACCGGCTTAACTGTATTTAGTGCAGATAGCTAGAGTCAATGATTATCGTCATCAGCTTGTTCCAGTCCACTGCTGGATATAGTAATAATATATCTATATGAATTTGTATATTAATATGTAAAATGCTATTTTACTGGCATCATTTAATATCATCATCATTAAACTGTCTCAGTCCACTGCTGGATTAGTCCTCTCGAAAGGGGTTCTTGCCCAAAATCTCCACGCTGGGTATGCGGATTGAGTTCCAAGGTTTAGTGTATGCGACCGTGAATGGCAATGACGTTAAAAGTCATGATGACTTGATGGTACTGTTACTATGCCGCCTTAATTACTTATGTTTCATGAAATGATGCTACTTTGTTTCAAAGACGTCCTAAAACATATCTTAGTATAAAACATTATAGTACAAATTTTGAATAATATATGACAATTTTTAAATCCTAATGTATTCGCACACTAGTATGTTACAGATCACGGAATGTACTAAAAGCAAAGCCACAGAATACATGAATGAGTAAACAAACACTTTTACGATGTTCGTCGTATACGTTACATCTCAGGAATTCTTCGCATACGAGTGAGGAAATCTCGCGCGTCCACGACATTCTCCTCACGTTGCGAATGAGTGGCCGACAAAGGGAAAAAGGGCTTGCATACCTTATTACCACCTTTTTGCAAATCCCTACTTATGTGAGACACGACACACTCGTAATTTCAAATAAAGAACAAAGTCTACGTGACGACAACAAAACTTTGTGTCATAAAGTACATTTTTTAAGTAATCTGAGAGGGCTGTTTACATAAAGAACATGTGACGACATCGCTCGTGTGTAAATATCGCAAGAACTAATTTCTCAGAAGTACGTTGATAGAGGAGAATATTATTTTTAACGTAGATTATTTTTTTGGCGTTAAGTGATATACATGATCAGTTTTATTGTAATGAGTTCTCAAATATTAAAAATAGAAATTATTGTTTCGTTTTTGAATATCTGTCTGGAAACAAATTGCTACATGACGTCATATTTTTGCGATTTTGACGATATTAATTGCGTACGTATCGCAGACAATTCGACCACAGATAGTACAGAAAAAAATATTAGACACATTGTATAAGAAAGAGGTCTCTAAATATTTTAAATGAACCATGATTTTGAAATTAGAACAATATCAAAACAAACAGAAACAAAAGAAAACGCTCACGTGCATATTCTAACTGAAAAGGCTGTACATATTTTGTCAGTCGAGGTCTGTATAAGCAATGGATTTATATGCGATTGCTAGAATAGCAATATTTATAGATGTCGTATATACCGTGCAATGTTCCATTAATTTCCAAATCATTCTCATTTCAAATTCTATACAAACTTTGAGTAATTTTTCTTATTTAATTTTCACCCTCATCATTAACAGCACAAGCTATAAAAAACGTTCGCAAAACACCAAGTTAACTTAACACCGAAAATATTACGGGGTAGAGCTTTATAAATTTTTCCTGCATATTTTTCTACGTCTGAATGTCACCGCGAGTTTCTTTGCAATTAATCAGAAAGTCAATGAGCCGTTTTGTTTGGACATATCTGATGAACAATCCTTCCCTAGAGTCTCGCCAGGAGTATTAAGTAGCGTAATCGAAAGCTACTTTTGTTCAATGGATATTGACATTTCTGAACACAAAATACGAGTAGGTACTATATAAATTCTACATTCGGTTTTCAAATAACTTTATATATTTAATAAACGCGAGATTTACCCAAGTATTAAATGCATTATTTGCAATATTAGAAATGTAATATCTTATATACATATAAGGAAGGCACACCGTCAATAGTATGTACTCGTAACAAACTACATGGAAATCATGACTAAACCCGAAATTTAAATATAACTTTTCTATCAATTTTATCATGACCCTTACTTCTATAAATTAAACATAACCCGAAATAAATGTAATACTTCTCTAAACACCACAGTCATAATAATTTAAAAATATAATTTCATTATTTATATTTGTCTCCAGACAAAGACGATTTACGAAGCTCAAAAATGCTCAGTTCACTGAACCCATAAAGTGCTCTCGAACAAGGAAATAGAAAGGAAGAGGAACGAAGAACAATGCTAGTATTTATAGCCTTTATCTTATTTGCATGCAATTCGGTGTATATCTGGCCCCCACTACGCACCATGTCGCGAACTGCCTTCCGACTTGTTTATAGAATATTTACTCATAAACATGCAGATTGTGGATGGGACGCGTTTTTATGTTAAAAAGAGGCGAGGGGAGCTATTTTATTTATGGCCCTCTTGACTTCAGCGCATCACAGTGAGGGATTGCTTGCTGTGCATATCAGAATTAAGCCGATGAAGCCTCTGGCATATTTCATGCAATTTCGTTATACCGTTGCGAGGACAGTGCAATTTTTATAAGTGACGTGATCACGTTACTTTTGTTAATGCAGCGAAGGATTTTAACGTGATTTGATATTCCAAGACGATATATTTCAAGAGATCTGTAGTGATTAAATTAAACAAAGATTTTAAAGTCATGCTAAGATGTCTTATCGTCTTGTTACCAAAAGTTATAATAAACACTGACAATTATTATCATTTTATTTTCTGACGTTCACTGGTCATAGGCCTGGCCTAATGTCATAAAAAAAACCTTGGTCTTGTTTGTTTCAGCTCTAGTTTCCCTTAGCAACGTCGCAGTCAAGCAGCGGGCTAGCTTATAAAAAAATAATGCAAAATATACATATATAAAACACTAATACTGTTGTTATAGCATCTGATATGACGACCAATTGATGTCTGAATGTTCTGATTCGATGTATGATTATTAATTAAACTTATTAAATTAATTAAATTAGATTAATTAATTACACTAAACTAAATTAATTAATTAAACTTAGAATTTCCGAAGTGTTTTGGAATCATTTGTATAATGTATACATATAAACCTTTATTGTTGAAAGCTACCATTGCTCTAGCTTCTGATTCTATAGATCGATTTTTAGACGTCTATCTCCTACGTGAAAATAAAAAATGTAACAAAAACCATTTGAGGACAAGCCCCGGTAATTGAAAAAAATATAAATACGTACAAATATAACAGTATCTAGGATAAAATTGTACAATATTTATTATCCTCATCAGCCTACTCCTGTCCCTTGCTAGACGCAGGCCTCTCAATGGCACGATACTGAGTTCGATCTTCAGTACTTCGTATCCAACCACTACCATCATCGCCACTACACAAAGCTGGAGGGCGTCCTACGCTACATTTTCGTTTACGAAATAATCTTATCATTAATAATAATATATTATTATATATTTTTGTTAATTATTATTATTATGATACGTGTCTCTAGGTCATGTTACAACTTAGCGTAGTATTCAGCATTAAGTGAGTTTTAAAATAGAAGTAAAAGGAAATTTGAATATTTAAAATCGCATTTTATATCCTTTGATAAAAATTATTAAAATATCGCTGACAAATTCGCGCAACTCGGAACGCGGCCTTAATAAGGAATGTTTAATATTGTCTCATACATATATGTAACTGTAAGGAAATATTTTGCTTCGCAAGAAGTACTTCGTAATAGTATGTCCCTTTATTTATTGTGAATATTATCATTAACTCTATACTTTTTTTATAAGGCTCGCTTTTTTATTGCTTTTTCATCATCAGCAGCCTGTCTGAGTCCTGCTAGACATAGGCCTCTTTTAAAAGTTTTTATCCATAATCCCCACGTTAGGTATGCAGGTTAGGGATCGCAGAACACGTCTTGCAGAGCAGGCACAGAAATGTTGGTTGTAATAATAACATATTTTTTTTTTATTGCAAGTCCTTATTACTTTAATTTTTTTTTTCAACCCATTACAATTCCACTGTTGGAATACGGGTCTCCTCTCATATTGAGAGGGTAAGGCCATAGTTCACATATCTAAATATGTGAACATATGTATATTCATAGGAAATTAATCAATGTTTCTATTCTATCGTGACGTCAGGTCGCCAACGGGATTGTCAGAGAGTACAGAGTGCCAAATATTTCTATTCTTACAGATCTAACTTCATCTACATTCATCTATTCTCGTTACATAACCCAGCGGGTTAAGGGGACAAAAAACAACAAATATTTAATTGAATAGAAAATGAAACTTCATAAATTATAATTTGTTAAGCAGTTTTGTACCATAATACTTTATAACAACACATTTCATGTCAGTCTGCTACTTATTATACTTTATTCACTGTTCACCGAGAAGTCTAGTTAAGTCTTCCTTAGTTTGAGTAGAGTCGGCGTTTTATTACTCCTAACCATCCCAGTTCCTAGACGTTAGTTAAATTGTAAGCATTGCCGTCTTGTTTTCTACAATACTCTTTTACATTAAAAGGAAATTAAGTTTTTAGTTGTTAACATTTTTGATTTGTTTCTTTCTAATCTATTAATTTGATTAAAAGTCGATATTTTTTACATCGTCATTTAAGGAAAATAATGAAAATGTAAGAAAATGTAATGTAATGTTAAATGTATTGTATATAATTTTTTTATTATAGACCTTGTATAAAACAGAACTCGACACATATTTACACCAATTTAGACATGTGTATCGGTAATGTAAAATTCACTTACCACTTCGAACGTCACCGGTGAGTTGTCACGGGTGGGGTAAAGGAAGAGACATTCGATGTTTGAAGAGTATCATCATAAAGTCAGATCCAACGTAGCAGTGGCTCCAACGCCGCCAGTGACACGTTACAGATGAGGCGGGGTAATTAAAAACGTGACCGTCGTCACTTGTCGCCCGAACACCCATAAGGGTTTTATCTACGCCGTAGCACTCGTAGACGTAGCAGCGCTACGCCTCTACGAGCTTTGTTTACTAGAAACAAACTTTTATACAGTTTAATCTTCAATTTTTGACACTCTACGCATAATATATTTTTATTCCAGCCTATTACTTTTCCAACGTTAATAAACAATGTGACGTAATAGGACAGTTTATGCCAGTTGAAATTGTTATGGAATAAGATAAGAAAAACGAGGGGAATTGCCGTATTAATGTTGCTGTTGCATACGTATCTGATAACACATTTATTTCTAGAATTTAATAAAAATGTAACTTCAAATAATGTAACTTTTTGCATGTAATCCCGGAAGGGGTAGGCAGAGAAGAGAGGAAGACTTTTACGTCCCACAGTGGAATAGGTGGTCAGCCAATTTCCATACATACACCAGGCTTAGATGTAGACTCGGAACTACTACTATAAATTTCTATTAGTCAAACTAAGAAAAATCCAATAGTACCATATCCGGCATTCAAACCAAGGACCTCGATCAGTAATCGCGCGTTGCGACCACTCGACCAAAGAGTCATATTCGACCAACGAACAAGGCAGTTTAATAGAAACTATATTATTTGTCACTTTACTATTGGGCTGTTTGTATACTAGATACATTTTTTAACGCGTGTAAAATTTGGGCATTTGGCAAGACAATGGCTTTTTTTTTTCAATCTGATATAATTTAAATTTAAATATCACTTTCGCGTTTTAAAATTAAATATCACTTGCTAACGGTGAATGAAAACATCGTGAGGAAACCTGCACACTTTAGAATTTATAAAAAAAACAGAAATTCTAAGGTGTGTGAAGTCTGCCAACCCGCACTTGGCCAGCGTGGCAGACTATGGCCTTAACCCTCTCAATATG
>DWMG01001717.1:0-14592 GCA_018244855.1 Elbella merops | reverse complement strand
CATAATAAGACATGAGCGCTTCCACACTAATAGAGGACAGCGACCCCACAAGTTGAGACAGTATACCTTCAACAGGTATATACATAAAATATTGCGCTACGTAGGAAAATTTATAGGGCGGGCGTTTTGTGCTTGTGTGGGTGTACCACCTGTCGATTGCTTGCGGCTGTGTGCGGGGCGAGGGAGGGCTATTGGTGTATTGATCGGTTCGGAAAACCTCTTCCCGGTTCGTGCGAGCCTAGTACTTTCCGATCGGCTCGTCATTATCGACGATTGTCGATAGCTTTCCGATAATCGTCAGACAGACTGACGAAACGTACGTAATGATTAAATTATTGCCGTACGTACTAAATATATTTAATTTATTTTTAATTAATTGAATTGTAATTAATTAATTGATTAAATGTTTAGTGCAGTATTTTTCCTAAAAGATGGCCAGATATGCGTTTGTCGAATGGAACTTATTGAACATGTATGGAAAAAAAGAGGCGCGAAAACAGATAAACCAAACTTTTTCAAATGTGTCCTCGAGTAAAAATACTAAAAAATTATAAGAGGTAAGGATTGTATAATGTGTAAAAAGGAAAATAATAAACGATATTTACTACAGTGTAAATTTGAAAAATTAGAATAAGATTTTCAAAAAATTAATTCCAATAAAAATATTCCTAAATATCTTCCAATAAAATTGCATGTACGAGTACTACCTATATACTCGTATATACACTATATGTACATAGATACACTAAAATTGTAGTTACAAAAATCCTAATCCTATTATTAGTAACTCAGCTTTCTTTTTCTTTTTTTTCTTAGCGTCTTTTTTACGTAACGGTCTTTTAAACGTAACCGGTGAAACGTGCGAGTGTTCTGCATTCCTCTGCCTACCTCTTCGGGGATTACAGGCGTGAAATTACATAACAAAATAACTGCTTGATCGGAAGTACGTCATCATCAAATCTCATCTCATCATCATCTCTTTTAATGAATACTTTTATCGTTATACTACTAAATAAAGATATCCCTCTGAGGTATTCCCATAGTGCTATGGAATGGGGTTCTGCAAAAAGGAACCCTCCTTTAAACCTGGTTAAACATTGGCAACGCGTCCGGTGTTACGCATGTTCATAGGCGACGGTGACCACTCTCCATTAATTAATCACTCTCCTCTCCACTCTCCGGTTAATGTACAAAAAATAAATTCTCTTCGAAATGAGAACAGTCAAGGCTCAGTTCGACAACACCAACTGTGATTTAATAAACTTTAAATATCTTGGAGAATATTATAGAGAAGAAGCAGAGGCATTCTCTTTTACATTTCATAAATCATTTGCTATATATTTGCTGGTCGATCTATTTATCAGTACTTACAAGTGTTTGTTTAGATTCAGACGCATCACCAATTCCTTAATAGTTGAAAGGTAACTGGGGAAACGTGGCAGTGTACTACACTTCTCTGGCCACCCTCCTGGATTACATGCGTGATGTGCATGACGCATGTGTTCAATTAAAAAGGCTTACGGCTACTCAGCTCTTCTAATATCTATTGTATACAGAATTCAACTTCAAATGTCGATCAGTGGAAAAAAATTATCAGCTATTATGTACACTATTCCTCACATTATCGCTGTAGGGATTTTATTGTTTATTTATCGATTTATTTTATTTAATAATTTTGTACACAGAGAATTTATAGACAAAAACATACTGACGAATTTTTTTACAATGGTGCTACTTATCCTTTAATGTCTTCCAGTAACGCCAGGATGGAAAGTTAATATTGTGAGATCAAATTTAGTGTGTATTAGAAACGAGAATAGCAACAGTAATACATAACCATTAAAATTTAATTCTAAAAATAACATAAAAATATATACAATACTTGGTTCTTGTAGAAATAACTATAATTCCCTTTATTTGACAATTTTACAAAACCGCACTCTAACAAGCCGAGGACAGGGCGTGATGGCGCTCATTGGGGGAGGTCTGTGTTCAGCAGTGGACGGAGACAGGTTGATGACGATGACGATTCGCTTTCTATGATTACCCAACCGCATCAATACCGGTATACCACTGTACCATAATAACCCGCCCTTTCATTACGTTACAATGAAATAGTCTTAATCGATTCCCTTTATTCCATATTTCCTGGTCACAATACCTTTTAATTCGCATCTAGTTGCCAATTTTACGTAAAGCTTCATCAAAGTATCGATAGAGGCCATAAAAATGAGAGGAATATGAAACAAATAATTTTACACCCTCTCTCGAACTGAGTACAAATGTCAGGAGTAAACCTAGCATTACGCCACTTTTACATTACGTTCGCGTCAACAGTTACGTGGTTTTCAGGATGAAACTATGTATAAATATTAATTTATCTTCTGACTTTTTTTTTAACTTTTCAGCGATCAATTATTTTGCGCAGAAAAACTTATCCGCTGATTTTGATGTCCATCGCCATCGTTAGTTTTCAAGACGTAAAGACTGTTCGCGTCTCTCTTTGACACCTCAGTAACCTATTCTTACATTAGTTACCCTGAGTGTCGACTACTTCAACGAAACCCTAAATAACACAGAATATTATGAAGATGAACCCAGACCGTGTCCTGGTTAAATCTGGATAGAACAGTAAATATATACATGACTAAATACACTGTCTTGTTGGTCGAGTGGTTGCACGTACGACTGCTGATCGAGAGGTCTAAAATCAAATCTAGGCTCAGGTACTATTGGATTTTTGTAACTTAGAATGTCTAGTAGAGTGGCTCAGGTATAAAATGTATGTGGAAGTATATTCAAATATTCCTGTAATTGAACGATTCCGTAACAGTTAAGTCAATAAACGTAATATGTACAATCGTAGTTAAAAAACCCTTGTTGCTGGTAAAGACAATGGATCGCGTCCCCTCCCCCCAACCTCGCTCGCCCTTCAATATTCACATAACTATTTACGGTAACTGTACGACTATAGGCTACTAACAGAAAGACTAGCGTGAGAAATGGTTACAAGTGTTAACAATGACCCGGGATTCAAACCCGATACTTCTCGATCGGCAGTTCCGCTGTGCAACCACTCGACCAACGAGGCAGTCATGGTAAGCAGACGGCTGGTAATCTACGTATCGCTCAGTTGCAACTACAATGTAATATCTCAAAAACAATGTCTTTCAGAAAACAGTTCAGAAAGATCTGAAATCATAATTATTCTTTGATTTTTATAATATTATGTCTTATAGACTATTCTATGATATATAACTATTGTAATAGTCATAGATTAATTATCATTTTAAACTTGCCGAGCTGTTTCTGAAACATAATGAGAGTCGAAACATAATGCTAGTCGAGCGATATGTATATAAATACCTATATACTTAAAGAGATGTAACAAATCAGTAACCATTGGATTGAAAGATATAACCATTGTTCAGTTACCAATTAATTGACGTTAGCGATGAAATCGTTAATCGCTTATTCAATGTGTGTACGACAAGTAGCTTAAAAACCTTGCCCCGAGGAAACTAGTTACGTGGTATCAATCGTTTCATAATCAAAGGTAGGTAGGTACATATCAGAATTACGAGATGCATGTATTTATTTAAAAATAAAATAAAAATTACGTAAAACGTGACGTCAAATTGATTATTTTCTAAACACACTTGTATTTTTCTAAAGGGATAGGCACTGGGCTCCCATTTTTTATCAGTCATTTTATCAGTACCGATGATATCAGTACCGATTGTTAGAGTGTACTACACTCCCCTGTCTACCTTCCGGGGATTACAGCCGTGAAATTACGTTTCCTATAAAGTGATAACAAATGTATTGTATTTAATAATATGTAATTCATCATTTATTTGTCATATTTTTTTTGTAATGCATCGATTAATTAAGCTTTTCAACACTTTTGTTATATATAAGTTAATGCGAATAATTTATTTTACAATCTGACAACAGACACGTTAGAACAAAATGTTACGGTGACGTTATTACCAAACTTATCAATAGATGGCGACACTGTGTTTTATGAAAAAAATTTACTTTTTGTAAGAAAAGCATATCTTTTCTATTTTTGGTAAGTTTTCCTCAAAAGTAGAACATGTACGTATTAAAATGGTTTTTAAAATTTTGAAAGAACCTACAGAGATTTAATGCGTCCATGGAAAACACCTTAAAACATACATAATAAACATAAAACACAGAAATATATAATATTATATTATGATGGATGCAAAGTATTCTTTATTGCCAATAGGTTAATTGAAAACATTCATTTTTGGTAACCAACGTTAAACATTCCTCGCGAACAAAACAGTTTTTTTAAGTTGGTTGTTATTAGTAAAATGATGGTTGTATATTTTATTCATGTTGTAATTTACAATCTCGTCTTTTAGGGAAGAAAAAAATACGTCTGCAGGAGGAGAAAATCAATTTTTTTTACAGATCTCATAATAAATAATACCACGAAGTTCCGTCTGGCGCTTTTAAAAACAATTGTAATTCTTAAAAGATAATTAAATACTATTATTTAAATTTAGTTATAGAACTTATGCGTATTTGGGGTAACTTAATTAATCAATTAATTTCAATTAATAATTCAATTATTAAATAATCTTCCTCCAGCAAATTCATATTTCCCAAACACACGATAGAAAATCTTCCCGCGATGCTGGCGCATCAGAGTTTCAAGACTCCACGAGTACTAGGCTATCATAGAGCTGAGGCGTTTACTGAATTCCAATACTCGCTCCATCCTTAACGGATGCGCAAAACCGACGCAGGGTCAATGAACCACGCGTGTGAACGAGATAAAAACGGGATGTCTGCTCCTTTCTTTGTCTAACACATCTGTATGACAATCGAATTTAAGCCTAGTGTCTTACATAATAGAGTACAACTTATCATAGATTACTGGACAGGATACAGGTAAACAGGCAAGAAAAGAATGGACGATTTTTAAACATGAATACAATATTTCAAGAGACGATAATACATTTCATTTTTAATTGTATTACAAAGATATAATAAGGTTCGGTTTTCCTTGAAGAAAGTGTTCTGGATGTTTTAAAAATAGGGACAGGAGCGTGAGAAATTCGGGAAGAAACTTCTTCGTAGCTACCAGGATTGTATAGTACTAGTGGCGGTGTTTTCCCACGACGCTCGTTGATCGCTTCGCACGCTCCATTCACTTCGAAATTTGTTGATCTTCCGTCCGAATGACAGTTTGAATTATTTCCGTATTAAATTAATTACGTTCAATTAAATGATAAATCATCTTAAGATTTACATTAGGAAATTTTATAATTGGAAAGGCACGTGCAAGTGAATTTTTTAATTTCGATCTATAAATTTCATAATTTTTTTCTATATTGAACGACTATGGGGTTACGTTAATGGGGTGGTAAATTATATTGACCCTATTGGGGAGGTATCGGAAATCGCCGATAATGGTGAAGCTATCGGAAAGTACTAGGCGCTTATGGGCCGGCAGGAGGTTTGCCGAACCGATCAATAAACCGATGCAGCTACGATAGATACATGATATCTCGGAAGTAGATTCAATGCGCGTGTGTGTTATATTTTGTATGTGTGAGTTTACTGTATCTCTTTCGTTTTCGAATATGGGCGTGTGTCCAAGGACTGAATGCATGACAGAATTGGAAAAACCTTTTTCTATAAAATTCAATTCGAAGTTGTCTAGAAGTCAAATAATTGATAGAATAAAGAGTAAATTATTATTAGGTACTTCGTCGGAATAATATTGTTAGAGCACAGATCATTTCATCTCATTATTATTATTAGTTAAGTTCGTCTAGTTTCCATATTACTTCAAACGAAAGTTTAATAAACGGTGACTTAAGTCTATTATCTGTATTACTTATTATTATACCGTCACGCAATATACCTTGTATGGTATGCAGAGGGCACCGAGCGCCAAATGCCTCTATCTTTACAGACCTAGCATGCTTCTAAATTCAACACTTAATATTTATAACCAAATAATGCATTGCACACATACACTTATCCAGCAGAGTTATATATTAATTCTCCTTATATTTGGATGCTCTACAATGTCCTATTTTTCTCCAAGACGAAATATTGTATTATATGACCTTGAAAGACTACGAACTAATTGCATAAATGTAATTATGTAATGACGGTCGTGGGAAATGGGCTTGGGAAACATGAGCTATTTACATGGCAATTTCTTTGTAGCTGTCATTTAAACTGAATTGTCTCATATATCCAATAAACTGGTTGCTAAGAATCATAGGTGTTTACTCTGTGGTAATGTTGCAGTGATTGAAGTAATAATAATTGCTGCTATGTTATCAAATATTTTACGATAAATAATCAAATTATAGACGGTTTTGACTGAACAACTCTTAGGTTTTATCTATCCTTGCCGCTGTACACATATCCATGTATTGTCCTGTATGTTTTACAATGGGGTAGACAGGAAGGATTTTCATCTATTACGATTGAAAGTAAGTTGCTAAACCGTTGTAAATAGTGGGCTTACAGAAAATTGCTTTGTTCATAGTGGAAAGTAAACGTGACTGTTGGAGCGTGGGACTGTAGTACATTCTATCAACCTCTTCGAAGGAATACAGGCGTAATATTTGTTATTCTGGCTTTCATAACTCTTATTACTTTGCGATAATGTGGCCATTGCTATTATTACTACAATTTATTAATAGTACTTCCAATTGACACAGTTGTGGTATTGCCGCATAAACCCATCAGGCGCGGTGCTCCTCTGACCTCACAGTTATACTTGTCCAATTATGACGGCAGTTATTCGGAAGTAGTTGACCGATATTGCCCCAAGTTTTGGGGCCAATTGGAGCCAGCTCGATTGGATTTTGTTTTTATATTATTTTCCGTTTGCAAATTTTTGTAAAACAATATCCTATAGAAAATCCAATGAATATGTAACAAATAAGCTGGCGATAGATAGCTTCGTATAGTTATAGCAGTGATTTATTTGCTTTAAATGTTGTCACTTTAGGTTTGCTGGAAACTTCTAGATTTCATAATCATAGACATACGAAAGTCAGCGGTATTTTGGGTCAATACATTTATTGTTCAATTAATCGTTACTCTTATTAATATCGCTCCTTCCAAGCATCAATTTTTTAACTATTACTAACTGATTTAAAATTCACGAATGTACCCAAGCGACCAATCCTTTCCTATGAGATGACTGCTACTTCGCTAAATATCATAAAAATCGGTTCAGCAAAAATGCAACAGCCATAGCTGTTCATAATTTCATACAATAAATACGAATGGATACAATAAAACCAACATGTAATGTCGAGTATGTGTTTAATAAACATAACAAACATGGGATTGTTACAATTTAATGTTGTGTTCGTCACTGTTGCTGCTGTATCTTTGACTTTAACCTGTCAAAAGAGAAAAATATCATTAACTCTACATAAAACAAAAGCTAATCTGTAGTCAGGTCGAGAACATTTCCGCCCTCAAAGTATATACCATTTATTTTTTTTCTTTTGTATTTTCAACCGAGAAAAATCTGTATTTTAAATAAATGGTCACTATCAATCGGTAGTTTATTGTACAGAGGTCGCGGCTCGGCAAACGTAGTGTAGCGCTTCGGTTCGCTGGGATGACGAACTGCGGAAAGCTGCAGACAGATACTGGATGGGACAAGCCGAGGACATGGCGCGATGGCGCTCATTGGGGGAGGCCTGTGTCCAGCAGTGGACTGAGATAGGCTGATGATAATGATGATGATAAGCTCGCGTTAGACTACAAGCTCGGCTGATGGTAAGCGAGATTTAGCCTAGGACATAGGACGTTTGCTTAGATAGTGCTTATTTACTGTTGTTATAAACGTGTTGAAATTGCAAGGAAGTGATTGTATCTATAGTGTAAACTACATTCTACAGGTTGGGGGATTTAAATTAAACGTGAGACAAAATATAACTCACGTATTGCACTATTTCGTTATATGATCATTATGAAGATGCGATTGATAGAATATACGCCAGAGGACTACTACTTCAGAGGAGAAAGATACTCGACTATCTCGTTGGTTCAGAAGGGTGCAAGCGCGACTGGTGATCGAGAGGTCCTGGGTTGAAATCCCGGGTCGTTTGCTATACTATATTACTACTGGAATTTTGTAACCTATATTTTCTGATAGAAAAAGTGGCTCGGAGTCTAGACCTGTGCCCGGCGTATGCAATGGGCTCACCGCTTATTCCACGATGGGAGATAGGCGCAACTGGCGAAATGAGGGAGTGTACACCCCTCTGTTTACCTCTTCCCCTTTCTGTTTGATCCTCGAGGAGTAGCTACGTATCATTGATAAAAATGTAGCGCTTTCAGTGATAGGAACTTGGAACTGGATAAACCATTTAGCATAATGTGATCCGAACGGTATCTGGTGACTGCAGAAGACACAAAAAGTAACCAGTAAATGCGCGGTAGTTAAAAGAACACAGGCGGCAATAACAATAAACAATGTCTTTCTCTTAGACCATTTTATGATGTACGGCTTGGCACCTCACACGCTTGTACGAACAAACAAACATACGCACACCAACAACAAAAACAAACAGTTGATCATTGTTGTTCAGGAAACGAAAACAGGATGCATAATATACCTACATTTGTGTTTATTGGAAAATACATTAAACTGACGCTGAACTGTGTACACGAACCTTATTCACGAACCTTAACATGACGTTGAACTTTTAATCGTAAAATGTTAAACGAACACGGTAAGTATCGATAGAGGCAGTGATGAGAAAACAGTATTTTTAAAGTCTAGAACATTCTAAGGCATTATAAAATTAGGAATGCATAGAAAAATCTTTGTGGATTTCTTCAGCGTCAAAAGTAAAGATGGCAATATTTTATGGTTAAAATAATGTAATGTTATGCCTTTTACTTTGTTTTAATGGTCTAACCGAGCTTATATAATTAGGTTTACTTAACCTAATTATATAAGCTAGGTTAAAATATATCAAGCAAGGCAATAAGCTTTATATCATCACGCTAAGCCCAATAAGAATAGGACATGAATGAAAAACTTTACAAAAACGGCACAGTTATTTCCTAACGCGAGTGAATCCGCGTGGCACAGCTAGCCTTCCTATAAGGTGACATTACAAATTCGTATCTGATTTCTAGTCCTCGGATAGCATAAAAGCCATACCGTCTACAGTCAAGAGCCGATAGTTCAGTTAATTTAGTGTCATAAAAAAGATGGTAAGAAAATGCGACGTTTCCTTAGCTCTTGTCCTAACAGTTTGACTTATACGAGTCCGCCGACCCTCGGAGCACACGCCGGTACACCCCGAGATGTAAATGAGCAAGTTAATTGGAAACTCATCCCCGCCGAGGGGTTGATCAACTTTAACCTGAACACCGCATGTCACCGGGAAAACTATACTGCGTCTGCACATTGACAGGTATTCTCTACAAAATAAGTTTTTTCTTAAGTTTATTAATGGAGAAATATGTTGAAGAAACCGCACTAGAAAAAAATCAATGAATAGCCTGACTGCTACTTAGAACGCCATAAAAAGGCATGATTATAAATGCACCGGCTTAAATCACGTACGTTTTTCGGAATGGCTCGACTAGTTTCGGACGTGTACGAGGTCCTTCCTCATGAGTTCTCTCCGTTTGCAGTGAGGTCGCGGCGGAGACTGAATTAACTAGTCTAAACTAGTACATACGTTTATATTTTCACGGAAAGTCCTTTAGGTGGTAGGCAGAGAGCACGGAGTGCCAAATATTCCTATCCAAATAATAATTATTGCTAATGCTCAAATTCATATATTTTCAAAGTTTACGATATGCAATGGGTGTGTTGAACCGTTTTGAACACAAAAACCCGAACCCTCATGATCCGCAGCCGGAGTCGTTGGGTTCGCTAAATGGGGCCGTTTTTTCGAGATCCACCGCTCGGTTCGACGACCGCACCGCTCGAGTCGCGGGCCTATTTTTTAGATCATCCAGGACAGCGACACTTAAAGTTTTTGAGCGGGATTATTTAGCGCACACTTTAACGAGTTAACCCCAAAATATCGAGTTGCAATTATAACAGTATTTCGTATTCCAACAGTGGAACTCTAATGGGTTGAAAAAAAAAAATATTGATCGAATAGACCGCATACTGGTTGAAGTCAGAAGTCGGAAATCTTCGCAGCCGAGGAATCTTCTTGTATGAATACAGTGAGGAATATAGGAGAAACGCGGCAGAGCAAACAGCGTAACTACAATGGTGCTAGCCAGCCGTTACAATGTATTTGAAAACGTTAATGAACATTACCTTACAGTGGAATATTTCTACACCACTGTTATGTTTACTAACAAAAACATATGGTATCCTGATGTTACGAAATGTTATCTAATAAATGTCAGTGTGAAATGATGTCAACAAATGTAACGTGTAGCAGTACCACAATAAGGTTGTTGATGATACGATGTGTGAATTATGAATTAGTTTGAAAACCACAGCAATATTAAATCAGGCTATTTCATTGGAAACGGCTTGAAATAAAAGGACTGTTATTTCTAGATACATAATTCATGAGAATCAGTGAATTCATACGAAACAAAACTAATAAAACAGACTCCGCCGCGACCTCGCTGCAATCGGTGGGTGCTCATGATGACGGACCTCGTATAGGTCCGAAACTAGACGGGCCATCCCGAAAAACGTACGTGACATAAGCCGGCACATATATAATCATAAGTAAATTCAATCAGAGCATTTTATAATTAGTTGTTAACAGATAACGCTAGATGCCTTACGAGGTAGGCAGTAGACCGGGTGCCTAATACCTCTATCCTTAGAGATCTGACGCCAAGTGCGTTGTCTATATAAATATTATATCCGTTTAATATCGACACGACTCTGAATAGCACTAACGAACAAAGAATCTCTGTGAGGCTGCTTACCAATTTGATTAGAGAAGGCATCCTAGAGGTTCGTTAGTTAGTTGTTATTAGTTAGTTGATGTGCAGTGTATAGTGCAATGGCACAGCGATGACTCACTTATCTTGATTTTAGAAATAAGCCTTAGGATATGTACTAACATAGTTAAGTCATGCAATGTTAACAAATATAACTCTTTGTTACTCGAAAATATACATATTAGTTAATAGACATACGCACATCGTTAGTCAAATTGAATTGAGATACTTTTATTAAAAAATTGCCGTCGACATGCGACTCGTGTGATACTCTTCATTTGTCGTAAACATCGGCGCCTCGTAAATGGCTAATTGTCTAGTCCCTTTTATGACACCATCAACTAATCTATTATTATATCATATCGACTAACGACATAATATGTCGCGAATGCGCACTACGGTGGGTACAGTACACATCTCTATAATATAATGTTTAACTGTTGACAGGAGCCGAGGAACGCAATGATAAAGGCATCATTGGTTCAAAGTCTGGCGCGCTCCTTTTTATATGAGGCATATTTTTATTTTTGACGCATGTGCTCCCCGAAGATGTGGACAGAGAACTAGGTACCGATCATGATACAACGGTTAAATTCTATGTTCCGGCATGGAAGAGGCGGTGAGTCTATTGGATTTGTGCCCGGTCATACAACGGGCAGACTCCGAGTAACTGAGAGGAATCTAATAATAGAAAAATCCCTTAGGACCCAATCCTGGCATCAAACCCACGACTTAGAGTTCTAAAATTACATTTTAAGATTAAATGTCACTTCCTGTAATGACTAAAAACTGAAAAATAACTACATACCTACTATTCATCCCTAAATCTATTACAGTTCGATTACCTCCATCAAACTTCAGAAAGGTACCAAAAGACACATAAACATGTACATACGTTCCGCCAAAGATATAGACAGACAATACAACTTATGAACTGTTTCAATCTATGTCCTTCTAGTTTAAGTTTTGATCTAAATTCCAATTACTAAAGGGTTGGATTGAGACGCTATATCATTGTCAAAGGGTTGTTGCAAAACAGAGCGATTTGAAAGTGCTTAAGAGGCGTTTAACCCTTAATGTAACAGCGGGTCATAATTAATATTCCTTTAAGCAATTAGGGAGATGGCTTAATCGATATCTGATATGTTATTCCTTTTTAATGGTTCGATGCATATATTGTAGAAAGCCAATTAATCACCATTAGGGCAGTAAATTAAAATAAGTATTTAAGTCGTTTAAAGGGCTCAATTCACGAATTTTTTTTCTCCCAAAGCTCTCAGAGCTCCCGCCGATTACAGAGGGATCGTAACGGAAATGATTTTGATTATATTGTACCAGACTGGTGAGTATTATTATAATGATGACAGACCAATGTGATCACTGACCACAAGTGATTGGTCAGTCATCACGATGACTCTTAAGTATATTTCACTTTGTTCTCAGTAATTATTTAGGAAAAACTGTTTTTGGATCCCTCATACAATTGAAGAACGGCAGATGATTGCATATCTTTTTGTGTGTAGTAGTGAAGAGAAGAAAGTTCTTCATATTCCTGTGAATATGAAGAATTTTCTTCTCTACACTCATCAAAGTCATAATACATCTTCGTCTATTGACAGTCATTGTAGTGAAGACGAAATGAATAAATAAATTATTCTTGCATACAATGACCGTGCTCGTTCGGTGTCACGTCGTGACATATCGCCAGTTAGGTCCATGTCATACATCGTCACGAGCAAGGACTCCATGTCCTATTTCGTGTGGCAACTGTCAAATCACATAATCCGCCGGCCTCATAAAATATCCAATTTGCGCTCACGACACGACGCGAGGTAAACGTTCAGTGCCTTTGTTTTATAGAGCCATCATCACGGAAAAGAACTTGTGCTTTATTGAATACCTGCGACACGGATACGACAAGATTTTTTTATTGAAAGTGCCAGGTTTCTATGTATTAATACGTGAAAAAAAAATTTACACACATTACCATACATTTGACACACACGCATACATACTCTTTCGTTTATTGTTAAAGTCTGTGGTCAAATTGAGAATAGATTCATATTGTTTGACTTTAATATTTAATGTATTACAAATACCTAAATCGAATAAAATAAACCGTTTATGTTCCCATTGTCAATGTCAGACATGAGATGGATGGTTGTAAATAAGTAGTACAGACGAAAAATGTATATAACCATAGTCTTTGACATTAGAACCTAGACAAATGCTCAAACTGATTTACTTATGATTTACGATCAAATTTCGATTGCTACTGGACCACTACTCAAGATATAAGCGACACGAAAGAATTAGAACGGGTATTTAGGATATATCACATGGGCTAACGTTATTTTAACTATGTTTATGGGAACAATATGTAATGTAATTCCACAGAGTAAGTTTAAGAGAGGTATCGAGCGCAATATTTATAATTAAAAATCACCCAAACATGATAATTGAACTTCACGTGTAATCGCCAGCGCTTCGTATTAAACATAATTATGAGTACGTTGTAACACGGTCAATTACATTTGCAAGTAATCACTAGCAGATAATATTATAATATGTATACGTAAACATACTTAAGATCGAGCTCACTGGTATGCTATTGGAGAGACTTATGTCCAGCAGTGGACGATGATGGGCTGATAATGATATGAATACATCGTAGTAGTGTAGGAGGCCCTCCGGCTAGATGAGATAACGGTCTGCGAAAGGCTGCAGGCTGAGGCTGCAAGCCGAGAACAAGTGCGCGATGACGCTTATTAAACTCTGTCAATTGCCAAACAAAGCACTATGGCCTATATCCATAAGTGGAGAGTACTGAAGAAGTACGTCGTAGATTCCACACGAAGTCGTCTCGTCCCCGTGCCGCGGGGTGTCTTACATGTTGATTACCGCAGTTCAATTACATCGGTTCATCGAGCACAATGTTGACACGGCTCATTGGAATATCCCCGTCGCTTGTTTCTGTATAGTTCATACGGAAAATTGTACTTTTTTTAGGACACCGAAATGGTATGGTATGGTATAACCCGAAGATGGTATGCGACAAACCGAGAACAGGGCGCGATGGCGCTCAGTGGGAGTTGCGTATGTCCAACAGTGGATTGAGAGAAGGTGATAATAAAGATGGGAATGATGATGATGATGAACCCGTGCGCCCTGTGTCTCCTACGCGTCGCATGTCAAACGTTAACCGCGGATGGCAGTTCGAAAGTCACGTGGCGGTATTAAACAGGATTCCGGCTGCGCGACTGGAGACAACGCGGATGTATTGATGGGGGATTAAAGGGTACAAAAATGTAGTACGTATTGATAACTTAGGATGACAACGAGTACCTAATGTATGTCTCGAAAGAAATACTATGCAGAGTATTTCGATTACCGGGGTTCAGATTGCAAAGATGGTAAAATTTTATTGTCTATGATTTTTTTTGTTCATATGTTTTATGCTTTATTGTTAAACTACAGCTAGGTTGTAGAGGGTAGATTTAACGCCTAGTGGAATTATCTCCCAGTCAACCCTATTATTATGGTAAGAATATGTGGTAGGTAAAATGAATAGCAAGTTGCCAGCCCACAAGCTCAGTGTAGGGATTATGGACAAAATCTCTGTAGGGTGAG